>JASVEL010002951.1:0-67320 GCA_032618575.1 Nicotiana noctiflora
CGTGGCATAACATTTTAGCACTCATACTTTACTGGCACATGTGCATTTGTTGCTTTATTGACCAGATCTCCTGGTATAAATTGTTAAGGAGTGCTGAGCCCGAGAGGCTGATTTGAGTGCTGACTTGCACTGCTTGAGATTTTCCCAGGTATTGGTATGTTATAATGAAAGAAAGTAGCTAAAACTTTGGATTTCTAATAATCTACTCACATATGCTGAAAAGGAATAAAATGATAGTGTTTTGAAGTTTAATGATAGTTCCGTATTGTGTAGCAAGAGATAGTGCCTTGCGTGGTTTTCTTCCCTTCAGCATTATTTACTTTTATTACCGCTGAGTTGGAAGTACTCACACCCGACTCCCTGCACCTTGTGTGCGGATCCAGGTACATCACAGTGGAGCTGATTCTATTGCGGCTCGGGAGTGCTTTTGGACAGTCGAGGTAGCTGCCAGCGTTCGCAGGACCTGATTCTCCAGTTTGTCTATATTTTGTTCTGATCATCCCACACTTGTGCACAGTTATATTCACTATTTACACTTGTATATTCCGTAGAGGCTCATGACTCTTGACCCTTCGGTCTATGGGAGTTGCACTATGTTGGGACTTGGTTCCCCTATTTTTAATATATCTATCACTGTTATGCTTAAATTGGATAAAGTGAGCTTGTGGCTCCGTGATTATTGTTGATTGGTCGGGCTGGCCTAGCAGTGTGCTGGGCGCCATCACGACCGGATTTGGGGTCGTGACAAGTTGGTATCAGAGCCTAGGTTTACTAGGCCTCATGAGTCTTGAGCCGGTTAGTAGAGTCTTGTGGATCGGTACGGGGACGCTTGTACTTATCCTCGGGAGGCTGCGAACCTTTAGGAAACACTTCACATTTCTTGGAATTCTTATCGTGCGTACTTGATTCAGCTTGAGATATGCTTTTGAAATTCCTTCCGCACGTCTGTGTATGCATCGAGCGCTCAGTAATATAAGTGCCTTATGTGTAGTGGAACGAGTTCAAACTCGGGAAGACTAAAATGATTATGCTATGTGTATCCTGGTGGAAGGTATTGTGCTGAAATGCTAAATTGAGGCGAGATAGGTGGATTGGTTCTCATGTGTAATTGAAAGGTAGTTGATATGTGTTATGATTCGAGCAGGTACAACGCATGTTCATGTACCAATTATGATAATATGATTTGTGTAGTATTGAGATTTAATGTTGTTGAAATACATTGTGATATCTTGTTGAGTTGTGGAAGTATTGTTAGAATGGTTTGGTGATTCTCTGGCAAGTGGATAGGCCAATTTACAAAGGAAGCTCTTGCGAAATTTTTGGAAAATTTGGGACTTAGAAAAGATTTTTGTCACCTAAAGAGTGGGCATAACTGTTGTGTGTGAATGAATGCAAGAATTGCAAAAGAGTTAATATTTCTGATGATTCGAATCTCCGCCAAAGCTTGTAAATGACTTGAGTTTAATCTCATATTAACATTTCGGCATCACTTGAGTAATAATGATATGAGTGGTTGAAAGTGCTTTGATGAATGGCTTCGAGCTAAGTTGGGGAGGTTGCTATTGATTAACTGATTGCACTATTGTGTGCTATGTTGATTCTGTCTCTAAGTATGTTGGGAAATTCGGGTAAAGGTTATGGTGCTTCGTAGATCTGATGAAGTACTAGGGTGTTTTGAACTACTGTTGGTAAAGAATATTCACCGTATAGAAAAGAAAGATAGCTGATTGTATCTGTAAGTAATCATGTTCTGCGATGTCAGAGTTCTAACAAAAAATGAGTGGTTCTACTCAATAGGACAGTTGAATTATAGCTGAATAAGGGTGAATGATGCCCGAGAATGGTTTTGCAGTGTTCAAGATTTTGCTTGTAACAATCAGGTGCCTTAAGATTTGTGTATGTGGCTAAAGATGGCGGTTTCGTTAGAGCAGATCAAGGCTTGTGTTATATCATGTGAATGATGGGATTCTAGGTATCCGTATTGGGAAGTAATGATAACAATTTAAAAAAAAATCGCGGGAAGTTCATCAAAAGAAAGTGTGGTAGAATGTGGTACTTTTGGGAAACATTGAGAGAGTATTCAGTGGCGTATGGGTCTTAGACCGTGTGGTCTTGTGTACGAGTCTCGTGTGGTAACATGAGTTGATGTATTATGGTACTATAGTAAAGACTGATATGAAATTAGAGATGCATCAGGAAAGGAAACTGGGTAAATGGAACGACTTGTTAATAAACCAGAATGGTATAAAAAGGAATACGATTGATTCCTGGTGTGTGGTTGAAGTAATGAGTCTTGCGGACATTGCAGCAAAGCTCTTGAGTGCTGGCAGTTGTGTAACTTGATATGGGTATAAGGACTCAGTCCTGCAGTTAAACTTACGCAACGAATGGGAAGAAATAGTTTGTGATGTGTTTTATCATGGTTTGAAAATGAGTATACTCTCGTCGGTATGCGAAGCGTGGAATGTGCAATGAGTTTTCTTCTATATGGGATCACGAAAGTCCTTGACTAGTTGAGTGCGCCGATGTGAGGCGGAGGAAAAGGATATGAATTTCCATGTTGTCTTAGTGTGATATGGTATACACGATGTGTTACGGAAAGTTGATAATGGTATATTCTAGGTTTTGAGATCAGTTCATAATATATGTGAAGTCAATAAAATTATTGAGCAGCGCGGACAACTGCAGGTGAATTAAGAATTGATCTTTCTGATGATTTAAGAAAATGGTACTATTATTCTCGTAATTTGGCAGGGAATATGGTCCAAAAAGGGCCAGGTAATATAAACTCATAATCTTTAGTGGTGTGGTGGTATCCTCTTGTTAGATTGACATTGATGATTGAGTTGTAAATGGCATAAGGAAATTTCTGAATTGCTTTCGTGGTATGAATAGATGCTTGATGTGTGTTATGTAATCGTACGGTGGAGTGTGGGATCAGGCATAGTGATCCATGTGTAATACATGTGTTAGAGTCTGGAAGTTCTCGTAATCCGCCTATGCAGTGGTGGTATATCGAGTGGATCGGCATCGTTTAGCGATTGTTCGAAATTGGAAGCCCTAGTGGCTCTCTCGTTACTTGATAAGACGAATTCGGATTATGATACTTGATTGTTGACTGGTTGTCATGGGTTAGATTGTCTAGACTAATGTGATATGGAATATGTCGGAAAATGGCACAAATTGTGTAGCGGAGAGCATCAGAGTATGCTCCAACAGAGTAGTTGTACCCAGGACCAGCGGACGACTGGTAGGCATTGTTTTGTCAGTTGGGCCTTTGTGGCGGATGCCAGTGTAGAGGTATCTACCATTGATTCAGTTCCGGTATTGAGAAACGTTGTCGGATGCGTTTCATGTGGCCGAGCTTGAGGCTATATATATATATATGTTTGTTGTAATGAGAAAATTCGACTCGATATGCATTTCCTTTTTGCGAGATTTATGCGTGGATCGGGTGGCACGCCGCCACGGGTTATTTGGATCGGGTGGCACGCCGCCACATGTATGGTATCTGGATCGGGTGGCACGCCGCCACGGGTATGTCATTGGAGCGGGTTGCACGCCGCAACGGAATATTGTGAAAATATAGTTAGTTATATGCTACTTGGTATACAATACTTCCTCGCTTCTGAGGAAAAGTCCGTATTGAGTATCGCTTGGCGAATGGCACATCGGTTTTGTTCCTTTCAGGATTTAATAGCATACGTTAATTGTTTCACCGTGGGTGAGGTTGATTGCTTGGGTTCAAGACCTAGATCCGTGCGTGGCTAACCGTTTGAGCTTAGTGGCTTGAGGTGCTTCATGAGTAATAATGTTGGGATAGAATCACGAATCGTGGCAAGGCCACGTGATGTTATGACCTTTCAAGAATGAGTCGTGCACTCCATTCCTATGATGTGAGATGGGATCTCGGTTATATATTATGATGGTACAAAGGAATTGAATTACAGCCCTGTTGTTGGAGTCAGTTGTCATAATTTGAGTATGTTTAGATGTTTCTATTGGAGCTCATGTTGTGCTCATCGTGGCTTAGGCCGGTGTTGAGGTGTCATATCACCAGTGCGGTGTGTTATAATTGAAATGATCGTCGAAGCCAATAATGAGTGTGAGTATATATGATTTGAGCTAGTTAGAAAGGCAATACCGAGATTTGGCTCCGAATTTTGTTGTTGTATCAATTAAAAGGGAAATGGATTCATGAATGGTTGACCTGAGAGATGGGTTCGATATATCGCGTGTGCGGTTGCCGTTGGCAGGATATGAAGGTGTTGGAATAAGACTCTATCTAATGAAAAAGGTTTTTCAGTTGGTATTTGGTTATCGTAGGAAATTGTTGTGATTAGGGATTATTGTTCCGAGTGATTGGGTTGTTTGATACATCATATTATCTCACCGAGGTGGCGAGTATGGACTATTACAGTTGGATCGTGTGTATCCTGAGTATAGGCATGCGATTAGCATTTGGCATATGATTTCAGAAAGTACAATGTGATTTATGGTTCAGATGGTCTGTGAAATTTTGACTATGTGGTGTTTTCGGACTTATGTGAGATAGGGTGACGTATGATCACCCGGATATATGCTTGGTAAGGTCATTCAGCTATTGGGTGGCTTCTAGTACAACTCTCAGTCCGCTCGAGGACGAGCGTTTGTTTAAGTTGGGGAGAATGTAACGACCCGCCCCGTCGTTACGGGAATCTCCACCTCGTTACCTTGAATTAACATATCTTATGCTTCTATATCGGTGTTAGAACCTATCGGGTGAGTTAGGAGTGAATTGAATTGAAAATGAAGCAAATAGCATGTTTGAAGGAAGTTTGAATATGGAAAGTCAACCTAGAGTTGACTATCGAGTTAGAGTGCTCGGAATCGGATTCCGATGATTCGACTAGTTTCGAGGGATCATTTATGACTTAGGAGAGTAATCGGAATTGAATTTGGAGATCCGGTGTAGAAATAGGCTTGAATTGGCTAAGGTTGAATTTTGGCGAAATCCGATCGATAGGTGAGATTTTGATCCGGGAGTCGGAATGGAATTCCGACAGTTGCAGTAGTTCCGTTAGGTGATTTTGGATATGCCTGCAAATTTTCAGGTCATTCGGACATCGTTTGGTCGGGTTTTTGATCGAATGTGAATTTTTAAAGTTAAAGTTAAGCTTAAGCTTAAATTTGTTGAAAACGGACGATTTTGATGTTAACGATAGAGTTTTGATGATTGGAACAAGTTCGAATAAGGTTATAGGGCGTGTTGGTTCTTTTGGTTGAGGTCCCGGGGGCCTCGGGTGAGTTTCGGGGTGGTTTCGGACCATTTCTAGGCCATTTTTAACTGCTGGTTTATGTATGTAGCATTGTTCTACGCGATCGCGGACAATGGGACGAGATCGCGGTGAGTAAAATGTGCGAAAATTATTAATGAATCGCGATCGCGTGAAATGCTCCGCGATCGCGAAGAAGGAAAATTTCTGTGCACGGATCCTATTTCGGAAGCTCATATCTTTTTATCTACAAGGAATTTTAAGATGATTCAAAAACGAAAGTTGTAGCCCATCGTGTCTAGTGTTCAGAAAGATAAAGAAATCATGATTTGGACATCTGTGTAAAGCGTTATGGACGTTACACTATAGGGTATCCGAGAAGGATCTCTAATACACATGTATAATTTGGGAAGCTTATATCTAGAAATATATAAGGATTCAGGAAATGACCATCAAATGAAAGTTATAGCCCTATGTGTCTAGTTTCCATAACATCAAACCATTCATCATTTGGAGTTGTGTGCAAAGAGTTATGACCATTATACTGAAGCCTGTCCGGAGGAACCAGAGTTTGTTCACCGCGATCACGAAGCCTTTCCCGCGATCGCGAAGGGTAAATTTTGGGCCAAATTTTGTTCTCCGCGATCGCAGAGCCATTCCCGCGATCGCGATGAGTAATATGCCTGGGCAGAATGTTTTTAAAACATTCGAGTCGCGAAATCAACCCATTTTTCCACCATTTTTGGTCATTCTTGAGAGCTTTTGGACGGGAATTGAAGGGATTTCGACGGGGAATCATTGGAGGTAAGTTTTATGAGTTAAATACATGATTTTATCAAAGAATCTTCCATTAATTCTCTGAATTTGGGTAAGAAATCAAGAAAATTAGGGCTTTGAGCAAAAATCTTAGAATGGGGATTTGAAGGACCATTTGTGGTCCGAATTGGGAGTTCTTGGTATGTACGGACTCGTGGAGAGACGAGGATTCCGAAAATGTGAGTTTCATAATTTTTCGAGATGTGGGCCCGGGGCTCGGGTTTTGCAAATTTCGTGATTTTTGATATTTTTCGAGTTCTTTCGATTGGGTTATGTTCCATTAGCCTATTTTGATATATTTGTACTGATTTTGGCTAGTTTGGACGTGCGTGGATGCCGGTTCGAGGAGCTAAGGCGTCGCGGGCATGAGTTTTCGTCGGTTCGAGGTGGGTAATACTTGTAAATGATGTCATAGTAAACCCCGGACTTGCACATCTTAGTGTTGTGTTGAGGTGACTTGCACGCCGGATGACGGGCGTGGGGTAGAGCACCATTGGGGATTGTGACTTGGTCCGTCCCGCGTAATAAATAATAATACCTAATTGTTGAAGTGATTTGGACTAATTATCATGTTTGGGCTTCATGCCAATTATTTGAGTCCTTCAGGGATTGGTATCACTGTTTTGATAACATTGTGCATATTTTATTATAATTTAAGGTTTAAAATGGGATTTTTGCTATTCAGCATTCTTATAAGGTTATGAAAAACTTGAATAAGGTCTTAATAATATTTTAGTTGTGAGCTAATGTGATATTGTTGCCCGTAGGGCTTTCTTGATTATTTGTTAGACTGATTGGGGCCGAGGGCCATATGTTAGGACATGAAATTTTATGTGAGCATATGCATACACATGCATGGATCGGACCGCACGCCGCAGTGGTATACGGATCGGGCTGCGCGCCGCAGCAGGTGTGATATTAATATTGTGCTTGGGCTGTAGGAGCCCCTCCGGAGTCTGAACCCCCACAGTGAGCACGGGTACCCAAAAGGATCGGGCTACACGCCGTAGCGGTCATATGCATTGCATGGCATACATACATTGGTTTACGTGTACTACGTGGCATAACATTTTAGCACTCATACTTTACTGGCACATGTACATTTGTTGCTTTATTGACCAGATCTCCTGGTATAAATTGTTAAGGAGTGCTGAGCCCGAGAGGCTGATTTGAGTGCTGACTTGCACTGCTTGAGATTTTTCCAGGTATTGGTATGTTATAATGAAAGAAAGTAGCTAAAACTTTGGATTTCTAATAATCTACTCACATATGCTTGAAAAGGAATAAAATGATAGTGTTTTGAAGTTTAATGATAGTTCTGTATTGTGTAGCAAGAGATAGTGCCTTGCGTGGTTTTCTTCCCTTCAGCATTATTTACTTTTATTACCGCTGAGTTGGAAGTACTCACACTCGACTCCCTGCACCTTGTGTGCAGATCCAGGTACATCACAGTAGAGCTGATTCTATTACGGCTCGGGAGTGCTTTTGGACGGTCGATGTAGCTGCCAGCGTTCGCAGGACCTGATTCTCCAGTTGTCTGTATTTTTGTTTTGGTCATCCCACACTAGTGCACAGTTATATTCACTATTTATACTTTGTATACTCTGTAGAGGCTCATGACTCTTGACCCTTCGGTCTATGGGAGTTGGTATGCGTTGGGACTTGGTTCCCCTGTTTCGATATATACATCACTGTTATTTTACAATTGTTATGCTTAAATTGGATAAAATGAGCTTGTGGCTCCGTGATTATTGTTGATTGGTCGGGCTGGCCTAGCAGTGTGCTGGGCGCCATCACGACCGGATTTGGGGTCGTGACAAGTTGGTATCAGAGCCTAGGTTTACTAGGGGACAGTCGAGGTAGCTGCCAGCGTTCGCAGGACCTGATTCTCCAGTTTGTCTATATTTTTGTTCTGACCTTCCCACAGTTGTGCATAGTTATATTCGCAATTTACACTTTGTATACTCTGTAGTGGCTCATGACTCTTGACCCTTCGGTCTATGGGAGTTGGTATGCGTTGGGACTTGGTTCCCCTGTTTCGATATATTCATCACTATTATTTTACAATTGTCATGCTTAAATGGGATAAGGCGAGCTCATAGTTCTATGATTGTTGTTGATTGGTCGGGATGGCCTAGCAGTGTGCTGGGCGCCATCACGACCGGATTTGGGGTCGTGACAATTTTATTTCTTGCCATTATCTTATGTTTAGTTGTTAATATATATAGATTTTTACATCATGCTGTAAATATCTTACTACCTGGGGTTAATTCTATTCCTGACATTTTCCAATATAATACGAGTGATTTATCTATATTTTTATCATTTATTGCTACTTGAATAGTTAGCACTAATTATGAACTTAAATTTTTGGTATATCAAATTTCCTCGTACTGCACTTATTATACTTTTTTCTATAGGTTGTATAATTCTATCATCTGCTAGATAAATTTCTATTGGTGTATCTATCCCTTCTCTAAAACATGCCTTATTAATATTTCTGTTCCTCCTAGATGTACGTATTTAATTGGGTTTTTTGCCTTTATATCTTGTATTTCTTTATTTATTATACGTTTATTTATTATTGGTATTTTAGCTTTTCCTTTGGTATATTTGCAATCTATTATATGTTCTCTTTGGCTAATTTACATAGTATTCTTCTTTACTTCTTTTGAACCAATTTTTCATTTTTGGTATATCTAATATTTTTTCTACACTTAAGTCTAATTCCTTTCCTTTTATTTGTTCAAATATATTTTCATCAAATATTACTTTTTGTTCCGTAGATTCTTCATTTTGGTATTCTTCTTGGGTTATTATATTTATTTCTTTTTCAGTCATCTGTTAATTCATTGTCTTCATTATCTGATTCTAATATTGATTCTAATTCATTTTCCGATAATTCATATATACTATCATTACTTTCTAATTCATAGTCTATGTATTCCATTTGTACGTATTCTTCGTCGTTTATTATTATTTCGGATACTTGCTTAGCTCTTTGATTTTTAGGTATTTTGTAATCTTTTGCTAAATGTCCTAGTTTTGCGCAATTATAACATTTACATTCTGATAATTTTTTCTTAGGTCGGTACTGCCTTTTGTGATTAAATTTCTTTACATAATATCTTCGTCTAGGTTTTTTATACTTAAATTTTGACTTATACTTTTTTTATTTCTTAATTTTATTATGATTTTTATTATAGTATCTTTTATTGCATCCAAACTGAGGTGCTATTTTATCTTTACAACATGCTAAGTTTTTTATTAACGTTTTTTCCATTTTAATTTCTTCTTTATGTTTTTCACATAATTCTGCGAACCAGTTTTGTAAGTATTTAATTCTTGCTCCTAAAGTATCTTGTAATGCTGCATTATTCCAATCTTTTAATATTTTTGAACTAAATGGTTATGGTAATTTTGAAAAATATAAATTTTCTTATTTCTTTACTTTCCTCTATACTATATATTCCTTTATAGTAAAATTCTTTAAATGCACATGTATATTCGTCTATGTAACACATATTACATATTGCTAATTTTGACATTATATTTATATTTAATATTTTTTCTCTATTCTGTTGTACTTCTTCTGTTTCTGCACTACTAAATTCATTTCTTATAGTTGTTTCATATTTATGCAAAATATCTATAGCTGTTGTAGATTTTTCACCATCAAATTTTTTATCATTTCTTAATACTCCTAAGGCATCTTTAGTCATATTTTGTAACCATAACTTAGTCGTTCCTATTAACGTTCATTCTATGTATTCTGGTACATCTGATATTCCTATTTTATTGTCTATAATCTGTTTCGTCATGTATCCTACCCATAGCTGGATTGTCTTATTTATATCTTTTACACAGTCTAGATCTAAGAAATTATTTTGTATTGTTGTTGGTATTTGTGTTGGAATCCATTTTCTATATCTTGGTTCTCTATCATTTCTATATGTTTTTTTAGAATTATTTTCATAATTTATATAACTTTTTTGCTCTAATTGTATATCTTTTGTTCCTGATGTACTAGGTTTTTCATCTATTATAGCATTTATTTCTATACGATCATTTCTACCTTCTTCGTTTTGTTTGACTTGTGCTATATTTTCTAAAAGTTCCGTATATGTTTCGCTTGTTTCTGAATAATTTTCTAAATCACTATTATTATTTGGTTCATTTATTTCTTCTGTTCTAATAATTTTTAATTTTTCTTCTTTTCCTTCTTGTATTTGTTCTTTGAATCTATTTATCTCAAGTTGTAATTTATTTTCTTGTTCTTTTTCTTTTTGTCTAGTTGCATATAGTTCTTTTAACATGTTTAATTCTTTTTCTAATTCTATTATTTTAGCATTTTTTGTTTCTTCTATTTGTTTTATTTCTCTTTTTGATTGTTGTTTAATTTTTTCTATCTCATATATTCGATCTATTTCCTCATTTTCTCTTGTTATTCTTACTAGAGCAGTTATGCTATCTTCTAGTTTTAGTGATTCTTTTTCTAACATTAGATATAAGTTGTCTCCTATTTTCTTATATTTTCTTCCTATGTTAGAAAATACGATTTTATTTTTAGTCCTTCTGTATTTTCATATGTTTTTTCGTCTACAGCAAATTCCTCTTTATACATTTCTTAAGTTGTATAATTAGTTTCCATTCTAATTCTGAGATTAGGTTGTATAGATTGATTAGTTACTAACTATGTTGGTAATTGATTAGATTTTTGATTCATTGCTGGTTAAATGCTAAATTATAATTTTCTTTAGCTAAAGTTTTTAATAACAATAATTTTTCTATATTTTTATTTAATGACTCTATGTGTGTGATTTTTTTAGTTTGCATATAATTATCTAAATCATTTTTCATATTTTATTCGGTTTTAGCTATTTCTAGCCTAGTTTCTGTCCAATAATTTAAATATTCGTAATTTATCATATCTTAGTCTGTTTCGGGTCCTGAATCCCATGTATTAGTGTAGTCATAATTATATTGTCACGACCCCAAATCCGGTCGTGATGGCGCCCAGCACACTACTAGGCCAGCCCGACCAATCAACAACAATCATAGAGCTATTTCTCCTTTCTATGCACCAAACATTCATTACCAACATTAGTTCAAAACATCCTAGTATTTCTTCACATCTACGAAGCATCATAACCTTTATCAAGATTTCCCATCATACCTAGAGACAGAACCAACATAGCATACAATAATGCCATCAATTAATCAATAACAACCTCCCCAACTTGGCTTGGAGCCATACATCTAAGCACTTTTAGACACTCATAGCATTCTTACTCAAATGATGCCACAATGTTCTAGTTAGATTAAACTCAAGTCATTTACAAGCTTCGGCAGAGATTCGAATCATCAGAAATATTAACTCTTTTGGAATTCTTGCATTAATTCACACACAACAGTGAAGCCCACTCTTTAGGTGACAAAAATCTTTTCTAAGTCCCAAATTTTCCAAAAATTTTGGCAGAGTTTCCTTTGTAAATTGACCTATCCACCTGCCAGAGAATCACCAAAACCATCCTAGCAATACATTCACAGCTCAACAAGACATCACAATGTATTTCAACAACATTAAATCTCAATACAACACAATTCATATTATCATAATTGGTACATGAACATGCGTTGTACCTGCTCGAATCATAACACATATCAACTACCTTTCAATTACACATGAGAATCAATCCACCTACCTCGCCTCAATTTAGCATTTCAGCACAATACCTTCCACCAGGATACACATAGCATAATCATTTTAGTCTTCTTGAGTTTGAACTCGTTCCACTACACATAAGGCACTTTACCTTCCAATTAAGAGGCGATGGAAATATTTCTCACGCCCATAGCTAGGGCTACATATCAAATCACAATAAAGATCAATACCGATCGTATGGACTTCATTATACCGGCTCGCGAAATTAGTACCTTGGTGCTCAAGCCATAGACAAGGATCTGGCCTCGAGTCCTCCCGACTGGACCAACATGAATTCACAGAGATTATATCTCGCCCCTCGATCGGGGAATCGCAAGCCATAAGTCAATTATATTACTGAGCGCTCGATGCGTACACGGACGTGTGGAAGGAATTTCAAAAATTATATCTCAAGCTGAATCAAGTGCGCACGATAAGAATTCCAAGAAATGTGAAGTGTTTCCTGAAGGTTCGCAGCCTCCCGAGGATAAGTACGGGCGTCCCCGTACCGATCCACAAGACTCTACTAACCGGCTCAAGACTCATGAGGCCTAGTAAACCTAGGCTCTGATACCAACTTGTCATGCCCCCAAATCCGGTCGTGATGGCGCCCAGCACACTGCTAGGCCAGCCCGACCAATCAACAACAATCATAGAGCTATGAGCTCGCCTTATCCAATTTAAGCATATCAATTGTAAAATAATAGTGATGTATATCGAAACAGGGGAACCAAGTCCCAACGCATACCAACTCCCATAGACCGAAAGGTCAAGAGTCATGAGCCTCTACAGAGTATACAAAGTGTAAATAGTGAATATAACTGTGCACAAGTGTGGGATGATCAGAACAAATATACAGACAAACTGGAGAATCAGGTCCTGCGAACGCTGGCAGCTACCTCGACTGTCCAAAAGTACTCCCGAGCCGCAATAGAATCAGCTCCACTGTGATGTACCTGGATCTGCACAAAAGGTGCAGGGAGTCGGGTGTGAGTACTTCCAACTCAGCATTAATAAAAGTAAATAATGCTGAAGGGAAGAAAACCACGATAGGCATTGTCTCATGCTACACAATACAGAACTATGTTTTTATCCCTTTCTAGTATATGTGAGTAGATTATTTAGAAATCTCGATTTTTAGCTACTTTCTTTGATGATAATATACCAATACCTGGATACACTCTCAAGTAGTGCAAGTCCGCACTCAAATTAGCCCCTCGGGCTCAGCACTCCTTATCAATTTACACCAGGAGATCTGGTCAATAAGGCAACTAATGCATGTGTGCCAGTAATGTATGAGTGTTGAATGTTATGCCACGTAGTACACGTAAACCAATGTATGTGTGCCATGCAATGCATATGACCACTACGGCGTGTAGCCCGATCCAATTTAGGTACCCGTGCTCACTATGGGGGTTCAGACTCCGGAGGGGCTCCTACAGCCCAAGCACAATAATAATATCACACCTGCTGCGGCGCGCAGCCCGATCCATGCATGTGTATACATATGCTAACATAAATTGTCATGCCCTAACATATGGCCCTCGGCCCCAATCAGTCTAACAAATAGTCAAGAAAGCCCTACGGGCAACAATATCATATTAGCTCACAGCTAAAAAAAATGTTATTAAGACCTTGTTCAAGTTTTTCATAACCTTATAAAAATGTTGAATAGCAAAATACCATTTAAAACCTTAAATTTAGATAAAAATATGCACAGTGTTATCAAGACAATGATACCAATCCCTGAAGGATTCAAATAATCGGCACGAAGCCCAAGCATGATAATTAGTCCAATTCATTTCAACAATTAGGTGTTATTATTTATTACGCGGGACGGACCAAGTCACAATCCCCAATGGTGCTCTACCCCACGCCCGTTATCCTACGTGCAAGTCACCTCGACACAGCACTAAGATGTGAAAGTCCGAGGTTTACTAACCCTCAGGACATCATTTACAAGTATACCCACCTCGAACCGACGAAAACTTATGCCCGCGACACCTTAGTTCCTCGAACCGGCATCCACGCACGTCAAAACTAGTCAAAATCAGTACAAATATATCAAAATAGGCTAATGGAACATAACCCATCGCATATACAATACCATACTAAGATAACATGGAAATTCTTATCCCTTTCCTACGCCGCAAACATCGACGCACTCAACTAGTCAAGGACTTTCATGATCCCATATAGAGAAAACTCATTACATATTCCAAGCTTTGCATACCAACAGGAAATACACTCATTTTTAAACCATATTAAAACACATCACAACTCTTTCTTCCAATTACGTTGCATAAGTTAAACTGCCAGGACTGAGTCCTTATACCCATCTCGAGTTACACAACTGCCAGCACTCAAAAGCTTTGTTGTACAATATCTGCGAGACTCATTACTTCAAACATATACCAGGAATTAATCGTATTCCTTATCATACCATTTCGGTTTATTAACAAGTTGATCCATTTACCCAGTTTCCTTTCTGATTCATCTTTAATTTAATATTAGCCCTTACTGTAGCACCATAATACAACAACTCATGTTACCACACGAGACTCGAACATAAGACCACACCATCTAAGACCCATAGGCCACTGAATACTCTCTCAATGTTTCCTAGAAGGACCATATTCTACACCGGACCTCCAAATTCAATTTTGATCGCTCCCCTAACTCACAAATCACCTCCCGGAACTACCTGAATCATCAGAATCCAATTCCGAGCCCTCTAACTAAATAGTCAACTCCAGGTTGACTTTCCATATTCAAGTTTCCCTTAAAAAGGCTATATGCCTCATTTTCAATCCAATTCACTCCTAATTCACCCGATAGACTCTAACACTAATGTAAAAGCAATAAGCACATAAATGCAAGATAACAGGGTGGTAATTCCCGTGATGATGGGCCGGGTCATCACATTTGTTATTGATTAATTGATGGCATTATTGTGTGCTATGTTGGTTCTGTCTCTAGGTATGATGGGAAATCATGATAAATGTTATGATGCTTCGTAGATGTGAAGAAATACTAGGATGTTTTGAACTAATGTTGGTAATGAATGTTTGGTGTATAGAAAGGAGAAATAGCTCTATGATTGTTGTTGATTGGTCGGGCTGGCCTAGCAGTGTGTTGGGCGCCATCACGACCGGATTTGGGGTCCTGACATATATACTCTTTCTAGTTCGTCATTATTATAGGCTTCTTCTAGTTCTTCTAGTTCTTCACTCCATTCTTGGTTAATTATTTCTGTTAAAACTAGATTTTCATATTCTTGAATCTGATTCCATATATTTTTTCTAATTTCGGGTTCGGTTATCTTTCTAAGTACATAAAAGATTAATATCTTATAATTATCTGCCATTTCGTCTAGTAGGTATGTTATCATTATTTCATGTATCGCTATTATTCTTATGATATTCCTTCTAATCTTCTTACTTTACTATCATATTCATCATATAATAATAAGATATAAAGAAAAAATTTTCTGTTCACTACCATGGCCCTTTGCTCTAATCATTTACCCTAGCAATGTCCTCAACTGCGGTACTCCACTAAACGGCATATCCTCGCCTCACTGGTTTCCCATTAGGATTGACTTAGCCTGGGTTTAATTTTAGCATACTTCCATGGCAAACTTGCTCAAATTATTCTTTATAGCATTATTATAACATGATGAAAGTTATAGTATTATAAGATGATTATTAGGAATATAAGAGTTTAGCTATGCATAATCATAAATGATTTTACCTGACTTTGTATCTCCTTCGAGTTCGACATATCTTGTTGAATCTTATAGCTTGTTTTAGAGAGTGTTTATGAAAGAGAGAATTTTTATTGATTTCTAATTTTCCGATATAAAGAGAGAATTCTCTTTTTTCTGATATCTTTCTTCTTTCTACTTACTTCTTTATATAGAGAAGTAAGATGACCTTTAATATTCATTGGCCTTTACTATTTATGAATAGTGACTTGACTCTTACTATTTACGAATAGTGACTTGACTCTTACAATTTATGAATAGTAACTTGACTCTTACTATTTACGACTATGACTTCTACGACTCTGACTCTTTACAAACATAAAGAAATGTAAATAAGAAAAGTAAATATTCCTATTACATCATTCCTATTACATCACTTTTATCTTCTTTCTCTTTATGTCTCTTTCTTGCTTTTTTCTTTGTTTTTTGTCGGCTTGGTCTTCATATCTTCTTCATATCTTTTTACTTCTTTGTCTTCAATGTAATAATATGTAACGACCCAACCGGTCATTTTGAGATACGGCGAGTCATTCAGCAGTTTGAGGCCATGAGCAACTTCATCTCAAGTATATTGACTTGTGTGTATGGTCAGAATTAAAATTCAAGAAGTTTGGAGTCAAATTTAAATGAAAATTTCTCATTTCCAAAGCTTAAAATTGAAGAAATGAACTAGGATTGGAAATTTTCAGTATACGACCTCGGAATTGAGATTTGAAGGTTCCAACAGGTTCATATGATGATTTCGGACTTGGGCGTATGCCTGGATCGGGTTTTAGATAACCCGGGAGCATTTTGGCGCATATTATGGAAGATAGCATTTTAGAAGAAATTGCATCAATTTGGCTTAAAATGCATTTTAGTGTTATTGATGTCCGTTTGGGATTCCGAGACTGGGAGTAGCTCCGTATGGTTATATTCTGGATTTGGGAGCGCGATCGGAAGTGAATTCGGAGGTCCGTGGGTCATTTTGGAGTCGTTTGGCTAAAGATAGAAAATTGAAGGATTTTGAGAAAATTTGACCGGAAGTGTAAATTTTGATATCGGACTCAAAATGCAAATCTTATGGTTTGGATAGCTTCGTTAGGTGATTTGGGACTTAGGAGTGTGTCCGGAATATTTTTGTGATGACCGGTGTAGAATTAAGCTTGAATTGGTAAAGTTAGTATTTTGGCGAATTTCGGTTGATAGGTGAGATTTTGATCCGAGGGTCAGAATGGAATTCCAAAAGTTTCTGTAGCTTCGATATATCATTTTGGACGTGTGTACAAAATTTGAAGTTAATCGGATGCGATTTGATAGGTTTCGGCATCGGAAATAGAAGTTGGAAACTTCAAAGTTCATAAAGTTTGAATCGGGGTGTAATTCATGGTTTTAGAGTTGTTTGATGTGGTTTGAGGCATCGAGCAAGTCCGTAATGTGCTTTGGGGTTGGTTGGTATGATTGATTGGGGTCCGGGGGCCTCGGGTGTGTTTCGGGTTGTGATCACGCTCTTATTTGATGTTTCAACCTTTGCTTCTTTGAACATAAAGGGGTACCATATTAGGTAAATAATCTCCAAATTCAGTTTTGTTTGAACCATTAGATCCGTATCGTAATTTCGGAGCCATAGCAAAAAGAATCGTCGAATTTGGACATCGTATGAGGAAGTTATGCTCATTTCCGTGCCGAGAAAAGTGCTGGTGTCTGTGAGAACCGCAGTAGCGGAATTTGACCGCGGATGCGGAACCGCAAAAGCGGAAATAGAACCGCAAAAGCGGTCCTGCCTATGCGAAAATTATCCGCAAAAGCGAAAAAAATGCCCTGGCAGTGACTTTAAGTCCAAAAACATTTCAGACGCAGCCTATCACACAAAAACGCCATTTTTGAGCTCCAAGAGAGGATATTGAAGGGGAAACGCTGGGTTATCATCGGGAAATCATCGGGGGTAAGTTTCTTGACCTTAATTCGTTAGTTTAGCATAAAATTCGTGATTATTTCACTGTTAATGGAGGATTAATGGACGGTTTGAGCCCTAGGCCTAAATTTTAGAAAACCTTCGATTTGAATGGGCAAATGAAGTCCGATTTCGATAAATTTTATATGCACGGACTCGTGTTGAGATAAGGAACCTGAATATATAACTTCCGTAATTTTTCGAGAAGCGTACCGGAAGTCGCATTTTGGCAACTTGTGGGTTTTGGTGTATTTTGAGTTGTTTTGATTGGGTAATGCCCAATTGCCCTATTTTGATGTGATTCTATTGATTTTTATCAGATACTACACCTGTCGAGGCCGACATTCGTGGCAAGGGAGTTGTCTCTTAGCGGTTTTGTATCGGAGTCGAGGTAAGTGGCTTGTCTAACCTCGTGTGGGGGAACCTTTACCCCTAGGATATTATGTGATAGTTTAAATGCCTTGTACGCGAGGTGACGGGCGTGTACATGCGCTAGTTGTTGTAACTCACTTTATTTGAATTGTCCAATTCGTGTTATTCCTGTTCTTAATTTATTAAATTGTGACATTTACCTGGTATTCGTTAGGGAAGCATGATTAGGTAGGATTTATCTGTGTAATTGCCTAAATGTCCTACTTGAACTTCTTGATAATGGTTGGCACTAGTCCTCGGTGAAGTTGTAGTTAAGCATATTATGTTTTCTGTGTGCGTTTTCTTTATTTGTTGTGTTGGTGGACTGCGGGTTCAATTCCGGAGATCCAAGGGCTGCGGGTTCGATTCCGGAGACCGGAAGTTTTTTAAGATATTGAGATACGAACTGCGGGTTAGATTCCCGGAGATCCAAGGGCTGCGGGTTCGATTCTTGGAGAACCGGGGTTTATTGAGATATTGAGATCATTGAGATACATCCTGAGGTATTGAGACACGGGCTACGGGTTCGATTCCCGGAGACCCAGAGATACCGTTATTGGGACTGCGGGTTAAATTCCCGTAGCTCCTGGACTGTTGATTATAGAGTGGGACTGTGGGTTCAATTCCCACAGGTCCTGGACTTGTCAATTGAATTTTGTTACTTGTTGTTAGCTTAATTGTAGACGGCTGTAGTAATCATTTTATTGTTGTTATTTCGTAATTATTATCATTTAAACTGCTTATTATTATCATTATCATCTTGTAACTGTTTTCTCTCAGTAGGGCCCTGACCTTCCTCGTCACTACTCCATCGAGGTTAGGCTTGGCACTTACTGAGTACCGCCGTGGTGTACTCATGCTACTCTTCTGCACACTTTTGTTGTGCAGATCCAGGTACATCAGGACAGGCTCAGACCAGGTGATTCAGCAGCGCTTTGGGAGACCTCGAGGTATGATCTGCTACGTCCGCGGATCCGGAGGCCTTCCTTTTATTCTAGTGCTAGTAGATGTTTTTCCTTCATTCCGTTGTTAGATACTCTTTATACATAGAGCTACAGTTGTATGTTCTCTTTTAGTCTGTGTTACCCGTGGGATTCTGGGTCTTGGTAGTGTTTCATACAGTGTATTTGACGGGTGTATGTGCCAAGCGGCACGAATTACATTCATTTTTATCTCATTCCCGCTAATTCTTATTTGAATGTGCATAAGCTTGTATATTCCGCAACGTGTTAGGCTTACCTAGTCGTGGAGATTGGGTGCCATCACGACATGTTCACGATTGGTGAACTAGGGTCGTGACAAGTTGGTATCAGAGCTCTAGGTTCATAGGAGTCACGAGACACAGACCGATTACTTAGATTCTCGTTGATCGATACGGAGACTTCTGTATTTATTTACGAGGGGCTATGTAACTGTTTAGGAAACTCTTCAATTCTTTGAATTCCTTATCGTGCGCCATTTATTCAGTTGGAGCCTATGTCATACGTTCTTTTGCATCCACTCGTGTATTGAAATTTGTGCGCTCGATATCAAGTATGCGCCGACGGTTCGTGATGCTGCAGAGGGATTTCAAGGGAGTCAAGAATTTACTCAACCATTGTTACCGCGTGTCATCCATATCGATAATGCGAGAGAATTGAGAAATCTTCAATTGTGCACATGGGGGTGCACTAGGTTCAGACATTCGGTTGATAAGTACGGTCTTGAGAAGGTTTACTTAACTGCCTAATCATCACGGTAATGGTAGAATCACAAGGTGGATGTTGAACTAAAGATAGTTGGTGGTAATGAAGACTATATGGTTCATATGAGATATCTATTTGGCGAAGGATTCAGCCAGTAGAGATACTGGGGAAAATGAGTTTAACTATCTTAAGAAGGACATGTACCAAACGAATGTCTTGGACTGTCTTATGATGAAGATGTACAAATGATAAAGGCCATTGTCATGGATTAACAAGATGTATCTTAAGGCTTCGTGTCAAGTGAAAGGATTTCACTATCAACGATCTAATTATGGGTCATGTGTCATATCAGATTTGGCCTGCGATGTATTTAGGTGCTATTCAAAAGTTCTTGAAAACTTGCGGATGGGCAAGAGTTGAGGCTCGTATGGCATGATGTTGGGACTTTGGATGTTCCTATGTCCCTAATAAACTCTACATTTTTTTTATCAGCAGGGAAATATTCGACAAGGGCTACATGGTACTTCGTAGGTGTGTGAGAATCATAGTATGTTTTAAGTTGTCGTTGGTAGAGAATGCTCGATGCATGGAGCGTGGTAATGTTTGGTTGTATCGGAATGAGGTGATACCCTATGGGGTCAGAGTGCTAATAGGGCACAAGTGATTATGTTCGTAGGTTCAAGTGAATTGCAATTGAATAAGAGTAGATGACTTGAGTGAATGTTTCTAATGTGCTCGAGAGTCGTGTAATAGTGGCTTTGAGCTAGTGGGAGAGTCTCGTCGCTTATGATTTGGGTCGCATGGCTAATTACCTGCGTGAATTCTGGATACCAGCGTATTATTGTGTTATTGCAGCCACGGGAAAAGGACCATGTGTGGCAATTTGAGTATATGTATTGTTGAATGCATGTTATGTTTAGCCTTACTGGCTCATGTTCAAACTTGAGGGAAAATTCATGAGTTATGCCTCGTATAGGTGCAGACTTCGCGGGAAAGTGATTCCGCTGGGTGCTTTATCGAGAGGGTATTCATATGTTATAAATAAATTCAGTAGAGTTGGTTGCGTACTGGGGCAAGTTAGAACCGGATGGCTCTTAATAGCGATCCTAGTGAATTCAAGAGGTAAAGTGTGGTGCCTGATAATTCTGAGTCTATAAGTACAGTTAAGGCTCAAGCTTTTGAAGCAACTTATGAAGAAAGGCCCAAAACGATCTATGATGTTTTGACTTGTGGTGTAGTATTTGAGAGACATGAAATGGTCGTCGTTCTGGAGATAGCATGGCCTTATGATTTAAGGTCACTCGGGGTGAGTGCGGTTGGAATAAGTTAGGTATTGAAGGGAGATATTAACATTTCTAAGGCAAACCAGGATAAACTGGAAGGAAGTAGATTGATTAGCCATAGTTGAGTTGGCATATTGATGTCAATGATCGGTTCATGCAACGTGATCGAGTTATGCATGTGATTTGTGGCGGTGCATTTGAGACTTCTCGGCCGCAGTGATTGATGTTATTCTGAAGTATTCTTCTGTTAAGGGCCTGTTACGAGTAGGCAGATCTCGGGAAGGGTTATGGTGGCTTGGACCACTACTTAGATATTGGCATATTCGATGGCTATGAGAATTCGCCGTATGTTGTTATAGCTCTCCTGTAGTGAGTTAAATGGAAGGTCTTATGTGATGAAGTATTAGCCTATCATCGGTTCTAGAGCTATGATGGAAATTGTGTGTATCGTATATCGGCACGTAATGTGCAGTGAGTAGTATGAAATTTGAAGTAAGGACCAAGGTCACGGTTTGGTCAATGAATGTGATATAAAGAGCTCGGATGAGCAGGAAAGGAGTTTCAGTGTTTTGAGTAAGATGGGTATTAACATTAGTATCATTTGAGATCGGTGTTCTGTGAGAAAGGCTTTGCATCCCGGTTAAGGACTCCTGATCGCTTTTCAGTGTTAGTGCAGCCGGAAGGTTGAATGTGCGGGCCCGTTTAATTATTCGGAAGATAGTGGGAGCTTGACCCAGAAGAAGATTGTATAGGTGTGACTTGTAGTCACTTGATTGGTTAGAAATTTAAACCAAGTATGAGGATTTTGGTGATATCATTCAATTGAAAATTTATGTTGGAGGGCACTCTGCTTATTGGGTTATAGACCTGCGAAATATTATTGACTAAGCTTGGCACGACCAGGATAGACTTAAGGTCGGTGGATAGATTTAAATGTGGAAGTGAGCCTTGCATCAGGCCGGTTGTGTTTCTTCCAGCAATGCACCCTTTGTGGAGGGATAGTCGCGGTCTTATTTCGCGGTTAGTTAATTCATGTAAAGATATATTGCGCCGTATGAGTGTGAGATGGCTTGGTAAGTTCCTTATGTGTTGAGGTTCCGCTCAGCGGTGATGTTATATGAGCATGATGGCTCTCGAGACTCAGATCTTATATCGCACCTCAGTTGTGCTTGAGTTTGTAGCCAATGGCGCTATATGTTTCCTTGTGACTGATATCATGCACCTTAGTATGCTTATGATTGATATTCAGCATTTTGATGTGATGAGCTATTCAGCTCGACCTATGGCTCCTTGTGTGAGTTTTATACAGGGATCGGGTGGCATGCCGCCATGGTTATATTGTTTGGATCGTGTGGCACGCCGCCATGGTTATATTGTTTGGATCGGGTGGCACGCCGCCGTGGATATATTGTTGGGATCGGGTGGCACGCCGCCATGGTTATATTGTTGGGATCGGGTTGCACGCCGCAACAGTGTGATGTTTATTTCAGTGTCTATAATTGCTTTTATGTGTTCTGTTTCCTATTTTCCGAGGAGGTCCATGTTAATGTGAGAGTTGAATAGTTCTCTCTAGTGTTCGCCTTCCTTTTGTATCACGTACGAATTAGTAGCCTACTGGCACATTGTGTCATCTTGTAGGACTTTTGATTATGTCTGAGGTGGCTTATCGCCTGAGCAGTTCTTACTGGTTGAGATGAGGTTATGGGATTTGGGGTCAGTGCAAACTGATTATATGAAGTATATTATAGAGGAAAATAACATTCTCTGGTTTAGGACAAGGTAATGGATCTTGTTAGAAGTATAGACTGAATGATTTGTTGACTTGGCAACTAAATATGAATTCCTGCACATCTCTTTCGTCGTATCGGTGTTGTAAAAGCTAGAGCAAGACCCATGTATGTCATGAGATGCAATGAGAGCATCAGATTTGTGGAATTTCGACTATTATATTTAAAGAATATTATTGTGGTCCCACGAGTAAAGTGATGCAAAGTGTGAATTCAACAAAGTTATGCAGTCATGTATGGGTACAGCGTGTGAAAAATGATATTGTGGTCGTATGATGGAAACATGCTAGGCAGGAAATTCCGAATGCTGGAATTGGGTCTAATGGCTTATTTACTCGAATAAAGGAGTATATCTATAGAGTTATCGAGCTACTGTGCTCAAGTGAGTTGTGGAAGCACAGGATGTTGCATGAGATGTTAAACCAGTGATTTCAGACTACTTCAGTGTAGTTCTTCAGCACGTTCGAGGACGAACGTATGTTTAAGTGGGGGAGATTGTAACGACCCAACCGGTCGTTTTGAGATATGGCGAGTCATTCAGCAGTTTGAGGCCATGAGCAACTTCGTCTCAAGTATATTGACTTGTGTGTATGGTCAGAATTAATATTCAAGAAGTTTGGAGTCAAATTTAAATGAAAATTTCTCATTTCCAAAGCTTAAAATTGAAGAAATGAACTAGGATTGGAATTTTGAGTATACGACCTCGGAATTGAGATTTGAAGGATCCAACAAGTTCATATGATGATTTCGGACTTGGGCGTATGCCTGGATCGGGTTTTGGATAACCCGGGAGCGTTTTGGCGCATATTATGGAAGATAGCATTTTAGAAGAAATTGCATCAATTTGGCTTAAAATGCATTTTAGTGTTATTGATGTCCGTTTGGGATTCCGAGACTGGGAGTAGCTCCGTATGGTTATTCTGGATTTGGGAGCGCGATCGGAAGTGAATTCGGAGGTCCGTGGGTCATTTTGGAGTCGTTTGGCTAAAGATAGAAAATTGAAGGTTTTTGAGGAAATTTGACCGGAAGTGGAAATTTTGATATCACCCCGTTATATTGTAAATACATGTTTTATGATTTTATATCAGTGTTAGAGTCTATCGGGTGAGTTAGGAGTGATTGGGATTGGAAATGAGGCATATAGCCTTTGTGAAGGAAACTTGAATAAGGAAAGTCAACCGGGAGTTGACTATTTATCTAGAGGGCTCGGAATCGGATTCCTGATGATTCGGTTAGTTCCGGAAGGTGATTTGTGACTTAGGGGAGCGATCGGAATTGAATTTGGAGGCCCGGTATAGAAATAGGCTTGAATTGGCTAAGGTTGAATTTTGTCGAAATCCGAACGGTAGGTAAGATTTTGATCCGGGAGTCGGAATGGAATTCCGACAGTTGCAGTAGCTCCGTTAGGTGATTTTGGATGTGCCTGCAAAATTTCAGGTCATTCGGACGTCGTTTGGTCGGGTTTATCATCGAATGTGTAATTCGGAAAGTTTTAAGAAATCTAGGCTTGAATCCGTGTGTAATTGGTGATTTTGAAGTTTAGGATGGTGTTTTTATGGTTGGAACAAGTTCGTATCGTGTTTTGGGGTATGTTGGTGGTTTTCGTTGGGGTCCCGGGGGCCTCGGGGTGAATCCGGACCATCATCCGGCATTTGGAAGCATGAAATGGTCTGCTGAAATCTGCAGATCACTAGGCATAAAATAAGCCTTCGCGTTCGTGAAGGAAGGTTCCGCGTTCGCGAAGGAAGGTTCCGCGTTCGCGAAGGCCAGGTTCAGTAAGGCATCGCGTTTGCGAGGGCAATGCCGCGTTCGCGAAGGTTGAGGCCAGTTGGCCATCGCGTTCGCGATGGGTGGGTCGCGTTCGCGTAAGAGGAAAAAGGTAAGGCATCGCGGACGCGTGACTTCACGTCGCGTTCGCGTAGAGTAAAAGTCAGGAGGCTGAGGAATTGATCTTCGCGGACGCGTGAGAGCGTGCCGCATTCGCGACGAAGAAGAGGAAAAAGGCATCGCGTTCGCGTGAGAGGCGTCGCGAACGCGATGAAGAAAAGAGGCTGGCAGTGAAGTTAAGTTCAGAACAGAACCAGTCGCGGGTTTAACACCCAAAAACGCCATTTTTGAGTTCTAGAGAGAGAAACTCACGGGAATTGCTGGTAATTCATCGGGGATTCGTTGGAGGTAAGTTTTGAGGCTTAATTACATCATTTTAACATGAAATCCTTGGTTAAATCCCTGTAAATGGAAGATTAAAGGTGGGTTTGAGCCCTAGGCCTAAATTGAAGAAAAACACTGATTTGAGTGGGCAAATGGAGTCCGATTTTGGTAAATTTGATATGCCTAGACTCGTATTGAAATGAGGGTTCCGAATATGTAACTTTTATAATTTTTCGAGAAGCGCACCAAAAGTCGGGTTTTGACAACTTGTGGGTTTTGATATAATTTGGATTATTTCGAATGAATTTCGTGAAATTAGCATATATTGATGCATTCTCTATGATTTTAAGCAGATTTGGCACCCGAGGAGATTGATTTGCGAGGCAAGCGCAAGGCGGATTGAAGCTTCTACCGGTTCGAGGTGAGTGGTGGTAGTAAACAATGTACTGAGGGTTTGAAACCCCGTACTAGCACTTCACAGTGCTATATTGAGTTGAGACACGCGTTCTATGACGGGCGTGGTGACATTGTGATTGAGGGTTCGGACTTAGTCCTTCCCGGCTAATAGAATACTGTGTTGTATGATTGCTAATGAGATTATAACTGTACAATTGGGCTAATAGCCATGTTTGGGGCCTTGTGCCGATCTGTAGAGCATTAGGGAACCTATAAAGCTAGGTGACCCTTATATCATGTTGGAAACATACACTCAGTCGTAGCTCTAGCTGTATAGCATAATATGAGCCCGTACTAGATGTGTACATTGAGAGAGATTATCTAGGGTGGAATTCCTTGTTCTAGCTGAGTGGGCCTGAAAGGCCAAGTCTATATTGACTGAGACAGGATCTAGGACCCACTGTGATATATTATATTGGGCCTGAGAGGCCAAGCACATATTGACTGGGATAGGGTCGAGGACCCATTATGAGGTATTATATACATATACCTATATTGGATCGGGCTGCACGTCGCAGCAGTATATATATTGGATCGGATTGCACGCCGCAGTAATGTGCATGTAATATACATGTAATATACATGTGGGACGGACTGCACGCCGCAGTATTATTGCGTTTGGGCTCTAGGAGCCCCTTCAGAGTCTGAGTCTGCACACATTCTCAGTGAGCACTAGTGTATATGATGGGATCGGGCTGCACGCCGCAGCAGTATAGAGATATATATACATATATATATTGGATCGGACTGCACGCCGCAGTAATATTTGTGTGGATCGTGTTTTACGCCGCGATATTATAGTGCTTGGGCCTAGGGAGCCCCTCCGAAGTCTGTATACACCCTCAGTGAGCGCCGTCGACGTTAAATGGAGCGGACTGCGCGCCGCAGCGGTATATGTATTGGAGCGGGCTGCAGGCCGCAGCATTATACTTAATCATACCCTACTATCTACTTAAATACTTATACATTATAGACATAAGTATGTGTCTTTATATGTTGAGATGGCCGTACACCGTAGGGGTACGAGTGAGGGTCGGTTAGGGGTGGAATCTTGTAGAGATAAATGTAGGTTGGAGGTTAGAGTACTACTATAGTGATGACGTACCTGTGAGGGTTGTCTTAGAACTGCTAAGTGATAGCACAGGATTTCTTACCTTCGGTTATTATTTATTATTGTTACTCACTGAGTTGAAATATACTCACCCCACTCCCCTGCACTTTCTGTGCAGATCCACAGGTGCCCGAGAGCAGTTGAGACATTGTAGCTGCTGATCCTTGTCTACTCTTGCGGAGATTACGAGGTAGCTGCCAGCGTCCGCAGAGCTTGTTTCTCCTTCTTTATCATCTTGTTGATTTCCTATTTGCCTAGACTTGATTGTATTAGGATGCTATTCTGTAGAGGCTCAATCTCGTGACACCACGATATGTTTGGGACCGTATTTTGTATGTTTTACGTTTCGGTTATCACCTGATATGATCATTTACTGTTTAAGTTTAATTTGATTAATAACTGGCTGGTTTAAGGGATAATATGGTCGGGCTTGCCTAGCATTATGTTGGGCGCCATCACGACCAGGGTTTGGGTTGTGACAAGTTGGTATCGAGCCTAGGTTAATAGGTCTCGCGAGTCATGAGCCGGTTGGTAGAGTCTCGTGGATCGGTGCGGGGACGCCTGTACTTATCCTCGGGAGGCCTGCAAACCTTTTTAGGAAAAGTTTCAATTCTTGGAATTCTTGTCGTGCGATTACTTTTGACTTGAACTGAACTTTGACATTCTATTCTCTCGCAGATGGCAAGAACTCGATCATCCGGACGTGGAGGACGACCACCACTACCACCTGCTAGAGGCCGTGGACGCGGTCGTGGTCGTGGCGGAGTTAGGGCAGGCTGAGGCAGTGCCAGCTGACCCACAGCCCCCAGTTGCAGAGGTGCCAGCAGCACCAGATCAGGCACCAACTGTGCCCATTGTTATTCCGGGTCTACGGGAGACCCTGGCTCGGATACTAGCAGTCTGCACTGGCCTAGCACGGGCGGTTTCGGTTACTACTGCAGCAGGCTGCATCGGGGATCGGGGGTGGTCATCGGACCCCCGCGGTACGCACTCCGGAGCCAGCGGTGCGGGGCTTACGGACACCGGAGGCTCCTCCGGTTCGCCTCGTGGTTCCGGTTCGGCCAGACGGATCGGATTCGGGGGACGGGGTCCCGGCCTATGATAGACGATGAGCGGCGTCGTCTCGAGAGGTTCACCGGGTTATCTCCTCCGGTGTTCACTGGTCTCCGGGTGAGGACGCCCGAGGTTTTCTCGGATAAGTGCCGTCGGATGCTTCGTACGGCAGGGATATTGGAGTCCGGTGGGGTGTCTTTCACTACCTTTCAGTTTCGGGGACCAGCCTTCGCTTGGTGGGAGGCTTATAAGCGCCGCAGGCCAGCCGGAGCAGCACCACTATCATGGCCGGAGTTCTCCACTATGTTCTTGGAGAAATGGGTGCCTCGATCTCGGAGAGAGGAGATGCGTAGGCAGTTTGAGGGTCTCCGTCAGGGGGACATGTCAGTGTCGAGTATGAGATCAGGTTTACAGAGTTGTCCAGATATGCACCGTGGTTGGTTCATTCCGACGGAGAGAGGATTGGGCGCTTCGTGGACGGCCTCATTTATCCCATTCGTATTCCGATGACTCGGGAGAGGGTTTTGAGTCGTACATTTGAGGATGCTGTGGATATTGCTCACGACATAGAGACAGATCGTCGCCGGGAGCGGGATGAGAGGGAGGCCAAGAGGCCTCGAGGAGCAGCTAGTTCCAGTGGCACTCGGACCAGAGGCCAGAGTCAGCAGAGTCGAGGTCGCTCTTTCAGATCTTCGCAGTCGGGACGCTCAGATCGTCGCAGATGGTCTCCTAGACAGGGTTATCAGGGTTCGCACCAGAGCCAGCCATCTCTCAGTGCCATGCCAGCTCAGAGTTCTTCACAGGCCCCATCCGCTCAGGGTTCATCTCGGCCTAGTTCATCGGCTGGTCACTCCAGCGCCAGAGGTCCTTATCAGTCTCAGTACCCAGCACCGGGGAGTTGCTACGAGTGCGGAGAGTTTGGGCACCACCGTAGGGAGTGTCCCCGTCTTGTTTCCGGATCTTATCAGCAGAGAGGGCAGCCCTCGTCATCTGGTCCTTCTACTTCAGCACCCGCCCCGCCAGCTAGGGGTGAG
This sequence comes from Nicotiana noctiflora, assembly GCA_032618575.1. Lineage (NCBI taxonomy): Eukaryota > Viridiplantae > Streptophyta > Magnoliopsida > Solanales > Solanaceae > Nicotiana > Nicotiana noctiflora. The sequence continues at coordinate 28,446 of JASVEL010002951.1, forward strand.
GGTCAGACAGCTAGGGGTCGCTCTCGAGGGGGAGGCCGATCAGGCGGACAGGCTAGATGCTATGCTTTTCAGGGCCGATCTGAGGCCGTTGCTTCTGATGCTGTCATTACAGGTATTATTTCAGTCTGCCACAGAGATGCCTCAATATTGTTTGATCCCGGTTCTACTTATTCTTATGTGTCTACATATTTTGCTCCTCATTTGGGCACGACCCGAGGGAGTCTTGAGCTGCCAGTGCATGTATCTACCCCGGTAGGGGATACTATTGTTGTGGACCACGTATACCGGTCCTGTTTGGTCACTATTGGAGGTCTGGAGACCCGAGTAGACCTGTTGCTTCTCAGCATGATTGATTTTGATGTTATATTGGGCATGGATTGGCTATCTCCATGTCATGCTATTCTGGACTGTCATGCTAAGACAGTCACTTTGGCTATGCCGGGCATTCAGAGGATCGAGTGGCGAGGCACGACTGAGTATGTACCTAGCAGGGTAATATCTTTCCTCAAGGCCCAACGAATGGTTGGGAAGGGATGTCTCTCTTATTTAGCATTTGTGCGGGAGGTCGAGGCCCAGACTCCCAGTATTGATTCTGTTCCCATTGTGCGAGACTTTCCTGATGTGTTTCCCTCAGACCTGCCGGGCATGCCGCCGGACAAGGATATTGATTTTGGTATCGATTTGGTGCCAGGCACTCAGCCTATTTCTATTCCTCCGTATCGGATGGCACCAGCTGAGTTGAAGGAATTGAAGGAGCAGCTTCAGGAACTCCTAGATAAGGGGTTCATTCGGCCGAGTGTGTCGCCGTGGGGTGCACCTGTCTTGTTTGTTAAGAAGAAGGATGGCTCTATGAGGATGTGTATTGACTATAGGCAGCTGAACAAAGTAACAGTGAAGAATAAGTATCCTCTGCCTCGTATTGATGACTTATTTGATCAGCTCCAGGGAGCTAGGGTATTCTCGAAGATTGATCTTCGTTCAGGCTACCATCAGTTGAAGATTAGAGAGTCTGACATTATGAAGACTGCATTCAGGACCAGATATGGTCACTATGAGTTCCTTGTGATGTCTTTTGGGCTGACCAACGCCCCAGCAGCATTTATGCATCTGATGAACAGTGTTTTCAGGCCCTATCTTTATTCATTTGTGATCGTATTCATTGATGACATACTAGTCTACTCTCGTAGCCGGGAGGAGCATGCTCGACACTTGAGTATTGTGTTGCAGAGATTGAGAGAGGAGAAGCTGTATACCAAGTTCTCCAAATATGAGTTCTGGCTTGAGTCCGTGGCATTCTTAGGGCACGTGGTGTCCCGTGATGGTATTCAAGTAGATCCGTGGAAGGTCGAGGCAGTGTAGAGTTGGCCCAGACTGACCTCAGTTACTAAGATCCGTAGCTTTCTAGGATTGGCAGGGTATTATCGCCGATTTGTTCAGGGGTTCTCTTCTATTGCTTCACCCTTGACTAGATTGACTCAGAAGGGTGTTCCTTTCTTATGGTCCGAGGAGTGCGAGGAGAGCTTTCAGAAGCTCAAGACAGCACTGACCACAGCACCAGTCTTGATTCTACCGACAGCTTCAGATTCTTATACTGTATATTGTGATGCCTCGGGAGTTGGCATTGGTTGTGTGTTGATGCAGGAGGGTAGGGTCATTGCTTATGCTTCTCGTCAGTTGAAGCCCCACGAGAAGAACTACCCTGTTCATGATTTGGAGCTAGCAGCCATAGTTCATGCTTTGAAGATTTGGAGGCATTACCTGTATGGTGTCTCCTGTGAGGTGTTCACGGACCATCGCAGCCTTCAACACTTATTCAGACAGAAGGACCTTAATTTGAGACAGCGGAGGTGGTTGGAGTTGCTTAAGGATTATGATATCACTATTTTGTATCATCCGGGAAGGCCAATGTGGTGGCCGATGCCTTGAGTCGGAAGGCGGTTAGTATGGGCAGCCTAGCTTTCATCCCAGTTGGGGAGAGGCCATTTGCTTATGATGTTCAGGCTCTAGCTAATCGGCTAGTGAGATTAGATATTTCGGAGCCGAGTCGGGTGTTGGCTTGTGTTGTTTCTCGATCTTCCTTATATGATCGCATCGGGGAGCGACAGTATGATGACCCACATTTGCTTGTCCTTAAGGACAGAGTGCAGCATAATGATGTTAGAGATGTGACTATCGACAGTGATGGTGTTCTGAGGATGCAGGGCCGTATATGCGTGCCCAATGTTGATGGTTTGCGGGAGTTGATACTTGAGGAGGCACGCAGTTCGCGGTACTCTATTCACCCAGGTGCCGCAAAGATGTACCAAGACTTGAGATAGCACTACTGGTGGAGGAGAATGAAGATGGATATTGGTAGGCATGTAGCTAAGTGTCTCAATTGCCAGCAGGTCAAATATGAGCATCAGAGACCGGGCGGTGTTCTTCAGCGTATGGTTATTCCCAAGTGGAAATGGGAGAGGATCACCATGGATTTTGTTACTGGGCTCCCTCGGACAGCGAGGAAGTTTGATTCTGTGTGGGTGATTGTGGATCGGCTGACTAAGTCCGCACATTTCATCCCGGTTAGTACTACTTACTCATCGGAGCGGTTGGCAGTGAGCTTTATTCGGGAGATTGTCAGGTTGCATGGAGTCCCAGTGTCTATTATATCTGACAGAGGCACTCAGTTCACTTCTCAGTTTTGCAGAGCATTTCAGTAGGAGATGGGTACGCGGGTTGAGTTGAGCACCGCATTTCATCCCCAGACAGACGAGCAGTCTGAGCGCACTATTCAGATCGTGGAGGACATGTTGCGAGCATGCATGATTGACTTTGGTGGTTCGTGGGATGAGTTCTTGACACTTGCTGAGTTTGCCTAAAACAACAGTTATCGGTCGAGTATTCGGATGGCCCCGTATGAGGCATTGTATGGCAGACGGTGTAGATCCCCCGTGAGATGGTTTGATCCTGGTGAGGATAGATTGATAGGGACTGAGTTAGTTCAGGATGCTCTGGATAGAGCAAAGTTGATCCAGGAGAGGCTTCGCACAGCACAGTCTCGCGAGAAGAGTTATGCGGACCGTAGGGTTCGAGAGTTGTCTTTCATGGTTGGTGATAGAGTATTGCTGAAGGTTTCACCCATGAAGGGTGTCATGAGGTTCGGGAGGAAAGGGAAGTTGAGCCCCAGGTACATTGGTCCTTTTGAGATACTCAAGAGAGTTGGAGAGGTGGCATATGAGTTAGCCTTGCCACCCAGCTTATCCAGCGTTCATCCAGTATTCCACGTGTCTATAGTCCGGAAGTACATTGGGGATCCGTCTCATGTATTAGACTTCAGTACCATTCAGCTTGATGGTGATTTATCCTATGATGTGGAGCCTATTGCTATTTTGGGTCGTCAGGTGAGAAAATTGAGGTCTAAGGAGATTGCATCAGTTAAGGTTCAGTGGAGAGGTCGACCCGTGGAGGAGGCCACTTGGGAGATCGAGCAGGAGATGCGGAGCAGATATCCTCACTTGTTTGAGACTTCGGGTATGTTTCTTGACCCGCTCGAGGTCGAGCATTTGCTTAAGAGGGGGAGAATGTGACGACCCGGCCCGTTGTCATGGGAATTACCACCCCGTTATGTTGTAAATACATGTTTTATAATTTTATATCAGTGTTAGAGTCTATCGGGTGAGTTAGGAGTGATTGAGATTGGAAATGAGGCATATAGCCTTTGTGAAGGAAACTTGAATAAGGAAAGTCAACTCGGAGTTGACTATTTAGCTAGAGGGCTCGGAATCGGATTCTGATGATTCGGTTAGTTCCGGAAGGTGATTTGTGACTTAGGGGAGCGATCGGAATTGAATTTGGAGGCCCGGTGTAGAAATAGCCTTGAATTGGCTAAGGTTGAATTTTGGCGAAATCCGAACGGTAGGTGAGATTTTGATCCAGGGGTCGGAATGGAATTCCGACAGTTGCAGTAGCTCCGTTAGGTGATTTTGGATGTGCCTGCAAAATTTCAGGTCATTCGGACGTCGTTTGGTCGGGTTTATCATCGAATGTGTAATTCGGAAAGTTTTAAGAAATCTAGGCTTGAATCCGTGTGTAATTGGTGATTTTGATGTTTAGGATGGTGTTTTTATGGTTGGAACAAGTTCGTATCGTGTTTTGGGGTATGTTGGTGGTTTTTGTGGGGGTCCCGGGGGCCTCGGGGTGAATCCAGACCATCATCCGGCATTTGGAAGTATGAAATGGTCTGCTGAAATCTGCAGATCACTGGGCATAAAATAAGCCTTCGCGTTCGCGAAGGAAGGCATCGCGTTCGCGAGGGCAATGCCGCGTTCGCGAAGGTTGAGGCCAGTTGGCCATCGCGTTCGCGATGGGTGGGTCGTGTTCGCGTAAGAGGAAAAAGGTAAGGCATCGCGGACGCGTGACTTCACGTCGCGTTCGCGTAGAGTAAAAGTCAGGAGGCTGAGGAATTTATCTTCGCGGACGCGTGAGAGCGTGCCGCGTTCGCGATGAAGAAGAGGAAAAAGGCATCGCGTTCGCGTGAGAGGCGTCGCGAACGCGATGAAGAAAAGAGGCTGGCAGTGAAGTTAAGTTCAGAACAGAACCAGTCGCGGGTTTAACACCCAAAAATGCCATTTTTGAGTTCTAGAGAGAGAAACTCACGGGAATTGCTGGTAATTCATCGGGGATTCGTTGGAGGTAAGTTTTGTGGCTTAATTACATCATTTTAACATGAAATCCTTGGTTAAATCCCTGTAAATGGAAGATTAAAGGTGGGTTTGAGCCCTAGGCCTAAATTGAAGAAAAACACTGATTTGAGTGGGCAAATGGAGTCCGATTTTGGTAAATTTGATATCCCTAGACTCGTATTGAAACGAGGGTTCCGAATATGTAACTTTTATAATTTTTCGAGAAGCGCACCAAAAGTTGGGTTTTGACAACTTGTGGGTTTTGATATAATTTGGATTATTTCGAATGAATTTCGTGAAATTAGCGTATATTGATGCATTCTCTATGATTTTGAGCAGATTTGGCACCCGAGGAGATTGATTTGCGAGGCAAGCGCAAGGCGGATTGAAGCTTCTACCGGTTCGAGGTGAGTGGTGGTAGTAAACAATGTACTGAGGGTTTGAAACCCCGTACTAGCACTTCACGGTGCTATATTGAGTTGAGACACGCGTTCTATGACGGGCGTGGTGACATTGTGATTGAGGGTTCGGACTTAGTCTTTCCCGGCTAATAGAATACTGTGTTGTATGACTGTTACTGAGATTATAACTGTTCAATTGGGCTAATAGCCATGTTTGGGGCCTTGTGCCGATGTGTAGAGCATTAGGGAGCCTATAAAGCTAGGTGACCCTTATATCATGTTGGAAACATACACTCAGCCGTAGCTCTAGCTGTATAGCATAATATGAGCCCGTACTAGATATGTACATTGAGAGAGATTATCTAGGGTGGAATTCCTTGTTCTAGCTGAGTGGGCCTGAAAGGCCAAGTCTATATTGACTGAGACCGGGTCAAGGACCCACTGTGATATATATTATATTGGGCCTGAGAGGCCAAGTATATACTGATCGGGATAGGGTCGAGGACCCATTATGAGGTATTATATACATATACCTATATTGGATCGGGCTGCACGCCGCAGCAGTATATATATATTGGATCGGACTGCACGCCGCAGTAATGTGCATGTAATATACATGTAATATACATGTGGGACGGACTGCACGCCGCAGTATTATTGCGCTTGGGCTGTAGGAGCCCCTTCGGAGTCTGAGTCTGCACACATTCTCAGTGAGCACTGGTGTATATGATGGGATCGGGCTGCACGCCGCAGCAGTATAGAGATATATACATATATATATTGGATCGGATTGCACGTCGCAGTAATATTGTGTGGATCGTGCTGCACGCCGCAGTATTATAGTGCTTGGGCCTAGGGAGCCCCTCCGAAGTCTGTATACACCCCTAGTGAGCGCCGTCGACGTAAAATGGAGCGGGCTGCACGCCGCAGCATTATACTTAATCATACCCTACTATCTACTTAATACTTATACATTATAGACATAAGTATGTGTCTTTATATGTTGAGATGGCCGTACATCGTAGGGGTACGAGTGAGGGTCGGTTCGAGGTGGAATCTTGTAGAGATAAACGTAGATTGGAGGTTAGAGTACTACTATAGTGATGACGTACCTGTGAGGGTTGTCTTAGAACTGCTAAGTGATAGCACAGGATTTCTTACCTTCAGTTATTATTTATTATTGTTACTCACTGAGTTGAAATATACTCACCCCACTCCCCTGCACTTTCTGTGTAGATCCACAGGTGCCCGAGAGCAGTTGAGACATTGTAGCTGCTGATCCTTGTCTACTATTGCGGAGATTACGAGGTAGCTGTCAGCGTCCGCAAAGCTTGTTTTCTCCTTCTTTATCATCTTGTTGATTTCCTATTTGCCTAGACTTGATTGTATTAGGATGCTATTCTGTAGAGGCTCAGTCTCGTGACACCACGATATGTTTGGGACCGTATTTTGTATGTTTTACGTTTCGGTTATCACCTGATATGATCATTTACTGTTTAAGTTTAATTTGATTAATAACTGGCTGGTTTAAGGGATAATATGGTCGGGCTTGCCTAGCATTGTGTTGGGCGCCATCACGACCAGGGTTTGGGTCGTGACATGACCGGAAGTGGAAATTTTGATATCGGACTCAAAATGCAAATCTTATGGTTCGGATAGCTTTGTTAGGTGATTTGGGACTTAGGAGTGTGTCCAAAATATTTTTGCGATGACCGGTGTAGAATTAAGCTTGAATTGGTAAAGTTAGTATTTTGGCGAATTTCGGTTGATAGGTGAGATTTTGATCCGAGGGTCAGAATGGAATTCCGAAAGTTTCCGTAGCTTCGATATATCATTTTGGACGTGTGTGCAAAATTTGAAGTCAATCGGATGCGATTTGATAGGTTTCGGCATCGAAATAGAAGTTGGAAACTTCAAAGTTCATAAAGTTTGAATTGGGGTGTAATTCATGGTTTTAGAGTTGTTTGATGTGGTTTGAGGCCTCGAGCAAGTCCGTAATGTGTTTTGGGGTTGGTTGGTATGATTTATTGGGGTCCCGGGGGCCTCGGGTGTGTTTCGGGTTGTGATCACGCTCTTATTTGATGTTTCAACCTTTGCTTCTTTGAACATAAAGGGGTACCATATTAGGTATATGATCTCCAAATTCAGGTTTGTTTGAACCATTAGATCCGTATCGTAATTTCGGAGCCATAGCAAAAAGAATCGTCGAATTTGGATATCGTATGACGAAGTTATGCTTATTTCCGTGCCGAGAAAAGTGCTGGTATCTGTCAGAACCGCAGAAGCGGAATTTGATCGCGGATGCGGAACCGCAAAAGCGGAAATAGAACTGCAAAAGCGGTCCCGCCTATGCGAAAATTATCTGCAAAAGCGAAAAAAATGCCCTGGCAGTGACTTTAAGTCCAAAAACATTTCAGACGCGGCCTATCACACAAAACCGCCATTTTTTAGCTCCAAGAGAGGATATTGAAGGGGAAACGCTGGGTTATCATCGGGAAATCATCGAGGGTAAGTTTCTTGACCTTAATTCGTTAGTTTATCATGAAATTCGTGATTATTTCTATCACGACCCGGATTTTCCCCCAACATCGGGATCATGATGGCGCCTACTCGTGGTAGCTAGGCAAGCCACTGTATTCATACTATCCTGTTTTTAACACAATTTTAATTAAATAAATGCGGAATACTTTATCGAAATAGAAATAACTAATTACAAGATGAAAATCATACCGAAATCCTCTACCCAAGACGTGGAGTCACCAACTCACGAACTACTGCTGAATACTACACATAAGAGTTTGAAAGAAATATAACATAATTCTGTTTGTCTCGGAATAAAGAGACTACAGCTAGTAACATAAATAAAGAGAGAGACGCCGGGCCTACGGACGTTTGCAAGCTACCTCGGTCTCAAATGTGATCAACTCCCACACAATCGATTTACTGCTGCTACTCTTGATCGTAACCTGGACCTGTGCAAAAATGCACAGAAGTGTAGTATCAGCACAACCGACCCCATGTGCTGGTAAGTGCCTGGCCTATCCCGGCGAAGTAGTGACAAGCCTAGGACCAGACACCCACATAAACCTGTGCAGTTGCAATATATATATATATATATGTACATAAACATTTATAAGGAAATACTCTGCTCTGCAATAACAGCCAATAACTCATAATATCCAGATTAATCTAATCAACGGAATTAAGTCTTACTTTCGTGTCTCAATTCTTTTTTTTTTCTTTTCTTATCTCGTGGTAGGCTTACCACCCGCTCCCAAATATATCAATAGGCTACCGGCAACTATGGCCAATGCCAAGATTCAAATCACTTTGTGGTCGGCGTGCCACACGATCCCATTTCTTATCATAAAAGTGGTCGGCGCGCCACACGATCCCAATTCTTTAATATATATATTACCACAATTAACAAGAATTAACCAAGTAATAACACAATAAGGAATATCTCAAAAGAACTCAATAATTAACAATATTTAATAAGTTCACAAGGAAAACAAAGTATAATGGAAACACAAGTAATATCAAGTCAAGGAATAGCAAGTAGTTGCACGGCATCACCCAAATAAAATATAATGGAAAACAAGTAATATCAAGTCAGGGAATGGCAAATGGTTGCACGGCATCACACAAATAAAATATAATGGAAAAACAAGTAATATCAAGTCAGGGAATGGAAAATAGTTGCATGGCATCACCCAAATAAAATATAATGGAAAAACAAGTAATATCAAGTCAGGGAATGGCAAATAGTTGCACGGCATCACCCTTTGTGCTTTTACTCTCATCCTCGCCAAATAAGCAAATAAAGTGCACGGCATCACCCTTCGTGCTTTTACTCTCATCCTCACATCCATAGTACGGCATAATCCTTCGTACATGGTTCAATAACAGGGCACGGCATGATCCTTCGTGCATAATAAATAAAACATGGCACGGCATTAACCTTCGTGCATAAATAGTAAAACATGGCACGGCATTAACCTTCGTGCATAAATAATAAATCAAGGCACGGCATCACCCTTCGTGCATTATCACTCTTCCTCACCCAAATAACAATCACAGTTAAGGGCAAAGAATGAAACACTAATTCATAAACCGTCCCAACAAGGGGAATCAATAATCATCTTCACAACAAGTCCCGACAAGGGAGAACAATAACAATTCTACAATCCGACAAAGGTTCAACAATTTATCTGCAATTATGTCTCACAACAAGCATTATCAACGACTCACGGTCATACTAGACGCCGGTGTATGGATGCTCGTCACCACAGCCCATACACCGCACTCGATCACATAACACATAGCACATAATCCTATTCCCTCAAGCTAGGATAGAACAAACACTTACCTCGAATGTTTATGAACAATTCAATCTGTGGCAATGTCTTTTTCTTTCAAATTTGGCTCCAATCCAATCGTACCTATACACAATTGATTTAATATCATCAATACTACTCACAAACTAATTCCTAAGACCAATTACAACTTTTACAACATTCTGCCCGGAATAGTGAATTTCGACCCCGGGCCCACATGGTCGGAACTCGGGGTTCGGACCAAAATCCGGTCATCCCATCCCCCCACGAGTTCAAGTATATGATTTGTTTCAAAATCGGATCTCAATTCGAGGTCCAATTTCCCAATTTATGAAAAACCCTATATTCTATCAAAAACAAGAAATTCTACCATGAAAACCTTTGATTTCTATTGAAAAACATGTTTAATGATGTTAGGAATTGACAGAATTAAGTAAAAAGTGACTTACAATTGTTTTGAAGAAGAAGAAATCCGTGAAGAATCGCAAAGGGGTGTTTTTGTTTTGTAAAAAGTGAAGAAATGAACTGAAAATCGTGTTTTACAGGTCTTTGTGTTCGCATTTGCGAACATGGGTTCGCAATTGCGAACCCCGACCAATTTCTGGAGTTTGAAAAATAAGCTAAGGCTGGGAAGTTCGCATTTGTGAACTTTTGTTCGCATTTGCGAACACTGGCAGGAAAGGGGAGTGTTCGCATTTGCGAACTAATGTTCGCATTTGCGAACACAGGCAGTAAAGGGAATTGTTCGCATTTGCGAACTATTGTTCGCATTTGCGAACAAGGCTGGATTTGGGAATGTTCGCATTTGCGAACTATGGTTCGCATTTGCGAACATAGGCAGAACAAGGGAATGTTCGCATTTGCGAACAATTGTTCGCATTTGCGATTAAGGCTAGTTGCGATCAGGGTTCGCATTTGCGAGCCCTGCCTTGATCTGCCCCCTTCGCAATTGCGAGAAATGCTTCGCAATTGCGAAGCCAACAGCTGGGTGAAAAACCAGCAGTGCAAAAATTCAGAATTTAATCCAACGGCCTATCAAATCCTTACCCGAGCCCCCCGGGCTCCAAACCAAACATGTACACAACCTCAAAAAGACATTATGAACTTGTTCGTGCGATCACATCGCCAATATCACATCGTTTTCATCAAATCAAGCCTCAAATTCATGATTTTTATACTTTTGGTTTTCAAAACTTTCAAACTTGGAACTCAAGGTCCAAAACATCTCAAACGATATCCGAATGTCACCAAACTTTACAGAAATCACATATATAATATTTAAGACTTGTACCGGGCGTCGGAACCAAAATACGAGCCCGATACCAAGGTCAATTAATTCATTTCCTTTAACAATTACATCAAAAACAATTTCATAGAAAAATTCATAACTTGGGCTCTAGGCCTCGGAATTCGACTCCGGACGCATGACCAAGTCCCATATTTTCCTACGGACTTTTCGGGACCATCGAATCTCGGGTCCGGGTCCGTTTACCAAAAATGTTGACCGAAGTCAACCATATCAATATTAATATCATTTTTATCCAAATTTCTCATAGAATTCATATTTTCTATCACAAATCTTTCCGGCTACATGCTCGGATCGAGCACGTAATTCGAGGCAACATGGAATGAGGTTTCCAAGGCCTCAGAAGCTCGAAATGATTAATAAAACAAGTGATGACACTTTGGGTCGTCACAATCTCCACCTCTAAAACAATCGTTCGTCCTCGAACGGACAAAAGAAAGAAGTACCTGAGTCAGGGAACAAGTGTGGGTAGCGGCTCCGCATATCAGACTCGGACTCCCAAGTCGATGCCTCAGGAGGCTGACCTCTCCACTGAACACGCACAGAAGGATAACTCTTCGACCTTAACTGTCGAACCTGCCGGTCTAGAATGGCCATCGGTGCCTCCTTGTAAGATTGATCATTGTCCAATTGGACAGTACTGAAGTCTAACATATGTGTGGGATCGCCGTGGTATCTCCGAAGCATAGATACGTGAAAAACTGGATGCACGGCTGATAAGCTAGGCGGCAAAGCTAATCTGTAAGCCACCCCTCCCACTCTGTCTAGAATCTCAAATGGACCAATATACCTAGGGTTGAGCTTGCCCTTCTTCCCGAACCTCATCACGCCCTTCATAGGCGACACTCGGAGCAATACTCGTTCACCAACCATGAAATCTACATCTCGAATCTTACGATCCGCATAAGTCTTCTGCCTGGACTGAGCTGAACGCAATCTCTCCCGAATAGTCTTGACCTTATCCAAGGCCTCCTGAACTAAGTCCGTACCCAACAACCGAGCCTCTCCCGGTTCAAACCATCCAATTGGTGATCGATATCGCCTACCATACAACACCTCATACGGAGCCATCTGGATGCTAGACTGGTAACTGTTATTGTAGGCGAACTCTGCTAATGGCAGAAACTGGTCCCACGAACCTCCGAAATCAATAACACAGGCTCGAAGCATATCTTAGTATCCCATCAGCATCTAAGGTGACCTGTTTAGCACCTCCTCGCTGAACCGTGTCCCTCACAAATTGATTGGCCAATGACTGAACATCCAAAGCAATTGGCCTCTGATTGACTGAAATATAAGCAAGACTGCTCATACTGGCTAACTTCCTACCCAAAGCATTAGCCACCACGTTTGCTTTTTCCCTGATGATATAAAAAGGTGACATCGTAATCTTTCCGCAATTCCAGCCACCTTCTCTGCCTCAAATTCAACTCTTTCGTTTAATCAAATACTGAAGACTCTTATGATCGGTGTATACTTCACATACTACACCATACAAATAATACCTCCAGATCTTTAATGCGTGAATAATTGCCGCCAATTCTAGATCATGCACTGGGTAATTCTTTTCATGCATCTTTAACTGCCTCGAAGCACAAGCGATAACCTTACTATCCTGCATCAACACTGCACCAAGCCCAATACGGGAAGCATCACAATAAACAGTATAAGGTCCCGTACCTGTGGGTAAAACCAACACCAGTGCTATGGTCAAGGCTGTTTTGAGCTTTTGAAAGCTCGCCTCACATTCATTTAACCACTCAAATTGAACACCTTTCTGTGTCAATCTGGTTGGTGGGGTTGCAATAGATGAAAACCCCTCCACGAATCGCCGATAATAACCCGCTAATCCCAAGAAACTCCAAATCTCTGTGGCTGATGTTAGTCTAGGTCAGTCCTTGACTGCCTCAATCTTCTTCGGATCAACCCGAATACCTGCTGCCGTCACAATATGACCCAGGAATGCAACTGAACTTAGCCAAAATTCACACTTCGAAATTTTTGCATATAGTTGGCTACCTTTCAGAGTCTGCAAAGTCACTCTGAGATGTTGCGCATGCTCCTCATGACTGCAGTAGTATGTCAATATGGAAACAATGAAGACTACAACGAACAAGTCTAAATAAGGCACGAACACCTCGTGCGTATGCACATATCCATGACTCTGAAGTCTGGCCATAAGAGTTGTTCTTAAATTACAACATTGTCAATTAACCCTGTTATCAAATACCTTATTCTACAAATCCCACTTTACTCAGAATGAGGTATGGTGACCTCGTGATTATTTCCCCGAATTAATGCGTCATATTTATCCTTACCCGGTGCTCGTCTCAAAGTCTAAGCTCAACGGTTTCAAAATAGAAATGGCTAAATATGAATAGAAACTATACAAGAATTGTCAAATAGTCCTAACGGACATGACTCTTATTTACGAATGCAATACGAAAATATTAATTCATAAAAGAAGAATTTTAAACACATAAAATCTTACTACCAGGACCCAGTCCTCATATGGTATCCATCGCAGCTTGAAGCTCGGCTTAGAAATATTTCACATTATGCCAAAAATTGGAGGATCTCATCCTCAACTCTTGAATCACAGTGCTTGCACATCATATCATCTGAAATTTTTCATTTCCTTTCTTTCATCCTTTCAATAATTGTCCTTCAAAAATAATCACGACATAAAATGAACCCTCATACTGATAGGGCACACAATTAACGATTAAAATTAGTTATTCCGAGAATTATATCAAAACCCAATATAATAAGTAATATAAAGTCACTCTTAGCCTTATGGATATTTAGTGACTAACACCTAATAATAGGGATGTCTATCCTCATGTAATATCTCAACGGGAGTATTTCCCTAAGTAGTTTGATTACGATGCTCGCTCATGAATGGAGCATGTTAAACAGACTCGCCCAAATTTTCTTTAAAAAACCAAATCAAACTAAGGGAAAATTATTCTGTCTATAACAATATGAATTATACGTATGATGACCACATCTGGTGTAGTGACCTCCCTCGTATCGTAAAAATTATATCACTGGCTAGGTCTCCACCTCTAGGAGTTTCACCTCCACCTCTAACATCCTGACCTATACATCTGGCTGGCTATGTAGGATAAATATTAACTGCAATGGAGTGTGTAGCCCGAGTGCTTTCCTAAAATTATATTTCTCCAAAATTCCACATTCACAGCAATTCCTTTAAGGCTCAGTTAACTTGTTGTTCATGACAATATATATTCGGACACGGTCATTGTGACCTGGTACAACCGTTCAGATCGCATATACTACATATTGCAGAGAATCTCGGGGTGACGTCTTCATAACATTTTCTAAAAAGAGAGTTTAGTAGATAGCGTTGCATTGGCCGGCTTGCCCTCTTGGTAAGCTTGTCACAAACATTCATGGCCAATTTCCTCTTTTGCTATATTGGCTTAACACTGCTGAGCTACCCCGTTTACTCACAAACTCTTCGTTATTCTCTGGGGTGATTTCTTACCCCATGAAAGGAACCAACCTTAAATATGTACAAATTATTTAGAGGACCTTTCCATACCATATATATACAGTCCAATAACTCACCATATTTGTCCTTCACAACTCCAACACATCGACCGGACGTCAAGGTCCGTTGAAACCTAACACGATTTATTAGGTGATCTCCTGATATAATTGCATCTTCCATTGGGACCATAACTGGTGTGGTAAATACATTATCTTCCCACTACTTCTGTTTGCCCTCCGTAGCACAGTAAAATAAACACCCTCACATTTGACTATTCCCACGTTCTGTAATTCCTCATAACAGCGGTCAAGCACGATCCTGTGGTTTCTCAAAAGATGCACCGCTGAAGGTGGTAGGGAAAAGTTTGGTGAAACATATCCGTCCTCCGTAAAACTTTTGAAGGCATAGTTGATCTATCACCAGCATGTGCCATAGTCGGCTGAAGAAGCTGTACATGCCTTCGCCGTTCGTGGGAAGACAAGAGTAGAAGTTCAACTTAACATTTTGAAGAACAAATTCGCACGATAAGAAAGAACAAATGAGAAACTTTTTCCTAACTCAATAGACTCTGGAGGATAAGTACACACGTCTCCATACTTACCTCTCAAACTCTACTAAGCTTGTTCGTGAGTGGTGAGACCTATGTAACCTAGAGCTCTGATACCAACTTGTCACGACCCGGATTTTCCCCCAACATCGGGATCGTGATGGCGCCTACTCGTGGTAGCTAGGCAAGCCACCGTATTCATACTATCCTGTTTTTAACACAATTTTAATTAAATAAATGCGGAATACTTTATCGAAATAGAAATAATTAATTACAAGATGAAAATCATACCTGAAATCCTCTACCCAAGACGTGGAGTCACCAACTCACGAACTACTACCGAATACTACACATAAAAGTTTGAAAGAAATATAACATAATTCCTGTTTGTCTCGGAACAAAGAGACTACGGCTAGTAACATAAATAAAGAGAGAGATGCCGGGCCTGCGGACGTCTGCAAGCTACCTTGGTCTCAAATGTGATCAACTCCCATGCAATCGATTTACCGCTGCTGCTCCTGATCGTAACCTGGACCTGTGCAAAAACGCACGAAGTGTAGTATCAGCACAACCGACCCCATGTGCTGGTAAGTGCCTGGCCTATCCCGACGAAGTAGTCACAAGCCTAAGAACAGACACCCACATAAACCTGTGCAGCTTGCAATATATATATATATATATATATATATATATATATATATATATATATATATGTACATAAAAATTTATAAGGAAATACTCTGCTCTGCAATAACAGCCAATAACTCATAATATCTAGGTTAATCTAATCAACAGAATTAAGTCTTACTTTCGTCTCTCAATTCTTTATTTTTCTTGTAGGCGTACCACCCGCTCCCAAATATATCAATAGGCTACCGGCAACTATGGCCAATGCCAAGATTCAAATCACTTTGTGGTCGGCGTGCCACACGATCCCATTTCTTATCATAAAAGTGGTCGGCGCGCCACACGATCCCAATTCTTTAATATATATATTACCACAATTAACAAGAATTAACCAAGTAATAACACAATAAGGAATATCTCAAAAGAACTCAACAATTAACAATAGTTAATAAGTTCACAAGGAAAACAAAGTATAATGGAAACACAAGTAATATCAAGTCAAGGAATAGCAAGTAGTTGCACGGCATCACCCAAATAAAATATAATGGAAAAACAAGTAATATCAAGTCAGGGAATGGCAAATAGTTGCACGACATCACCCAAATAAAATATAATGGAAAAACAAGTAATATCAAGTCAAGGAATGGCAAATAGTTGCACGGCATCACCCAAATAAAATATAATGGAAAAACAAGTAATATCAAGTCAAGGAATGGCAAATAGTTGCACGGCATCACCCTTCGTGCTTTTACTCTCATCCTTACCAAATAAGCAAATAAAGTGCACGGCATCACCCTTCGTGCTTTTACTCTCATCCTCACATCCATAGTACGGCATAATCCTTCGTACATGCTTCAATAACAGGGCACGGCATGATCCTTCGTGCATAATCAATAAAACATGGCACGACATTAACCTTCGTGCATAAATAGTAAAATATGGCACGGCATTAACCTTCGTGCATAAATAATAAATCAAGGCACGACATCACCCTTCGTGCATTATCACTCTTCCTCACCCAAATAACAATCACAGTTAAGGGCAAAGAATGAAACAATAATTCATAAACCGTCCCAACAAGGGGAATCAATAATCATCTTCACAACAAGTCCCGACAAGGGAGAACAATAACAATTCTACAATCCGACAAAGGTTCAACAATTTATCTGCAATTATGTCTCACAACAAGCATTATCAACGACTCACGGTCATACTAGACGCCAGTGTATGGATGCTTGTCACCACAGCCCATACACCACACTCGATCACAAAACACATAGCACATAATCCTATTCCCTCAAGCTAGGATAGAACAAACACTTACCTCGAATGTTTATGAACAATTCAATCCGTGGCAATGTCTTTTTCTTTCAAATTTGGCTCCAATCCAATCGTACCTATACACAATTGATTTAATATCATCAATACTACTCACAAACTAATTCCTAAGACCAATTACAACTTTTACAACATTCTGCCCGGAATAGTGAATTTCGACCCCGGGCCCACATGGTCGGAACTCGGGGTTCGGACCAAAATCCGGTCATCCATCCCCCCACGAGTTCAAGTATATGATTTGTTTCAAAATCGGACCTCAATTCGAGGTCCAATTTCCCAATTTATGAAAAACCCTATATTCTATCAAAAACAAGAAATTCTACCATGAAAACCTTTGATTTCTATTGAAAAACATGTTTAATGATGTTAGGAATTGAAAGAATTAAGTAAAAATTGACTTACAATTGTTTTGAAGAAGAAGAAATCCGTGAAAAATCGCAAATGGGTGTTTTTGTTTTGTAAAAAGTGAAGAAATGAATTGAAAATCGTGTTTTACAGGTCTCTGTGTTCGCATTTGCGAACATGGGTTCGCAATTGCGAACCCCGACCAATTTATGGAGTTTGAAAAATAAGCTAAGGCTGGGAAGTTCGCATTTGCGAACTTTTGTTCGCATTTGCGAACACTGGCAGGAAAGGGGAGTGTTCGCATTTGCGAACTAATGTTCGCATTTGCGAACACAGGCAGTAAAGGGAATTGTTCGCATTTGCGAACTATTGTTCGCATTTGCGAACAAGGCTGGATTTGGGAATGTTCGCATTTGCGAACTATGGTTCGCATTTGCGAACATAGGTAGAACAAGGGGATGTTCGCATTTGCGAACAATTGTTCGCATTTGCGAACAAGGCTGGGTCATGAGGGGCTTCGCATTTGCGATCAGGGTTCGCATTTGCGAGCCCTGCCTTGATCTGCCCCCTTCGAAATTGCGAGAAATGCTTCGCAATTGCGAAGCCAACAGCTGGGTGAAAAACCAGCAGTGCAAAAATTCAGAATTTAATCCAACGGCCTATCAAATCCTTACCCGAGCCCCCGGGCTCCAAACCAAACATGTACACAACCTCAAAAACACATTATGAACTTGTTCGTGCGATCACATCGCCAATATCACATCGTTTTCATCAAATCAAACCTCAAATTCATGATTTTTATACTTTTGGTTTTCAAAACTTTCAAACTTGGAACTCAAGGTCCAAAACATCTCAAACGATATCCGAATGTCACCAAACTTTACAGAAATCACATATATAATATTTAAGACTTGTACCGGGTGTCGGAACCAAAATACGAGCCCGATACCAAGGTCAATTAATTCATTTCCTTTAACAATTACATCAAAAACAATTTCATAGAAAAATTCATAACTTGGGCTCTAGGCCTCGGAATTCGACTCCGGACGCATGTCCAAGTCCCATATTTTCCTACGGACTTTTCGGGACCATCCAATCTCGGGTCCGGGTCCGTTTACAAAAAATGTTGACAGAGGTCAACCATATCAATATTAATATCATTTTTATCCAAATTTCTCATAGAATTCATATTTTCTATCACAAATCTTTCCGGCTACATGCTCGGATCGAGCACGTAAATCGAGGCAACATGGAATGAGGTTTTCAAGGCCTCAGAAGCTCGAAATGATTAATAAAATAAGTGATGACCCTTTGGGTCGTCACAATTTCACTGTTAATGGAGGATTAATGGACGGTTTGTGCCCTAGGCCTAAATTTTAGAAAACCTTCGATTTGAATGGGCAAATGAAGTCCGATTTCGATAAATTTTATATGCACGGACTCGTGTTGAGATAAGGAACCTGATATATAACTTCCGTAATTTTTCGAGAAGCGTACCGGAAGTCGGGTTTTGGCAACTTGTGGGTTTTGGTGTATTTTGAGTTGTTTTGATTGGGTAATGCCCAATTGGCCTATTTTGATGTGATTCTGTTGATTTTTATCAGATACTACACCTGTCGAGGCCAACATTCGCGGCAAGGGAGTTGTCTCTTAGCGGTTTTGTACCGGAGTCGAGATAAGTGGCTTGTCTAACCTCATGTGGGGGAACCTTTACCCCTAGGATATTATGTGATAGTTTAAATGCCTTGTATGCGAGATGACAGACGTGTACATGCGCTAGTTGTTGTAACTCACTTTACTTGAATTGTCCAATTCGTGATATTCTTGTTCTTAATTTATTAAATTGTGACATTTACCTGGTATTCGTTAGGGAAGCATGATTAGGTAGGATTTATCTGTCTAATTGCCTAATTGTCCTACTTGAACTTCTTGATAATGGTTGGCACTAGTCCTCGCTGAAGTTTTAGTTAAGCATATTATGTTTTCTGTGTGCGTTTTCTTTATTTGTTGTGTTGGTGGACTGCGAGTTCAATTCCCGGAGATCCAAGGGCTGCGGGTTCGATTCTCGGAGAGCCGGAGTTTATGGATATATTATTGAAATACGGACTGCGGGTTCGATTCCCGGAGATACTGAGATATTGATACACATCCTGAGATGCTGCGATACGGACTACGGGTTCGATTCCCGGAGATCCTGAGATCATTGAGATACACCCTGAGGTATTGAGACACGGGCTGCGGGTTCGATTCCCGGAGACCCAGAGATACCGTTATTGGGATTGCGGGTTAAATTCCCGTAGCTCCTGGACTATTGATTATAGAGTGGGACTACGGGTTCAATTCCCACAGGTCCTGAACTTGTTAATTAAATTTTGTTACTTGTTGTTAGCTTAATTGTAGATGGCTGTAGTAATCGTTTTATTGTTGTTATTTCAGAATTATTATCATTTAAACTGCTTATTATTATCATTATCGTTATGTTATTATTTCTCGGTCGGGCCCTGACCTTCCTCGTCACTACTCCATCAAGGTTAGGCTTGGCACTTACCGAGTACCGTCGTGGTGTACTCATACTACTCTTCTACACACTTTTGTTGTGCTGATCCAGGTGCAACAGATCAGGTTCATTACAGGTGATTTAGGAGAACCTTCAGGAGACCTCGAGGTATGATCTGCTACGTCCGCGGATCCAGAGGCCTTCCTTCTATTCTAGTGCTAGTAGATGTTTTTCCTTCATTCCGTTGTTAGATACTCTTTATACATAGAGCTACAGTTGTATGTTCTCTTTTAGTCTGTGTTACCCGTGAGATTCCGGGTCTTGGTAGTGTTTCATACAGTGTATTTGACGGGTGTATGTGCCAAGCGGCACGGATTACATTCCTTTTTATCTCATTCCCGCTAATTCTTATTAAATGTGCATAAGCTTGTATATTCCGCAATGTGTTAGGCTTACCTAGTCATGGAGATTGGGTGCCATCACGACATGTTCACGATTGGTGAACTAGGGTCGTGACATAATGTAACGACCCGGCCCGTCGTTACGGGAATTTACGACCCCGTCATGTTGCAATTACATGTTTTATGCTTTTATATCAGTGTTAGAGCCTATCGGGTGAGTTAGGAGTGAATTGAATTGAAAATGAAGCAAATAACATGTTTGAAGGAAGTTTGAATATGGAAAGTCAACCTAGAGTTGACTATCGAGTTAGAGTGCTCGGAATTGGATTCTGATGATTCGACAAGTTTCGAGGGATCATTTATGACTTAGGAGAGCAATCTGAATTGAATTTGGAGATCCGGTGTAGAAATAGGCTTGAATTGGCTAAGGTTGAATTTTGGCGAAACCCGATCGATAGGTGAGATTTTGATCCGGGAGTCGGAATGGAATTCCGACAGTTGCAGTAGCTCCATTAGGTGATTTTGGATGTGCCTGCAAAATTTTAGGTCATTCGGACGTCGTTTGGTCGGGTTTTTGATGGAATGTGTAATTTGGGAGTTTTTAAGAAACTTAGGCTTGAATCCGTGTGTAATTGGTGATTTTGATGTTTAGGATGGTGTTTTTATGATTGGAACGAGTTCGTGTCGTGTTTTGGGGTATGTTGGTGGTTTTCGTTGGGGTTTCGGGTGCCTCGGGGTGAATCCGGACCATCATCCGGCACTTGGAAGCAAGAAATGGTCTGTTGTAAATTGCAGATCACTGGGCGAAATTTAAGCCTTCGCGTTCGCGAGGGCTATGCCGCGTTCGCGTCGGCTGGGGCCGGGTGAACATCGCGTTCGCGAGGGATGGTAACGCGTTCGCGTATAAGAGAGTTGGAACGCATCGCGTTCGTGTGGAGTCAGGCCGCGATCGCGAAGAAGGATTAGGCGAAGCCAAGGATTAGGCGAAGCCACGCGTTCGCGTAGAGGAAAAGTACGGAGGCTGGGAAGTTGACCTTCGCGGACGCGTGAAAGAGTGTCGCGTTCGCGATGAAGAAGAGGGTTAAGGCATCGCGTTCGCGTGAGTGACGTCGCGAACGCAATGAAGGAATTGGCCAGGCAGTGAGTTTAATTGCAGAACAGAGGGCTTGCGGGTACATATACCCAAAACACTATTTTTGAGCCCTAGAGAGAAGAAATCACGGGAAAACACCTGGGAAATCATCGGGTATTCATCGGAGGTAAGTTTCTTGACTCAAAAACATCATTTTATGGTAGAATTAACATCAATCTTCATGAATTTGGGTAGAAATTGTGAAGGATTGTGGCCTAGATATTGAAAACGAAAATTTGGGTTTTTAAAGGCCAATCGAACTCCGATTTTGGTAAGTTTTATATGTATGGACTCGTGGCGAGACGAGGATTCTGGAAATATGAGTTTTGAAAATTTTCGAGATGTGGGCCCGAGGCTCGGGTTTTGCAAATTTTGTGATTTTTGATATTTTTGGAGTTCTTTCGATTGTGTGATGTTCCATTAGCCTAATTTGATATATTTGTACTGATTTGTGCTAGTTTTGAAGTGCGTGGATGCCGGTTCGAGGAGCTAAGGCGTCGCAGGCATGAGCTTTCGTCGGTTCGAGGTGGGTAATACTTGTAAATGATGTCCTGAGGGTTAGTAAACCCCGGACTTGCACATCTTAGTGCTGTGTTGAGGTGACTTGCACGCCGGATAACCGGCGTGGGGTAGAGCACCATTGGGGATTGTGACTTGGTCCGTCCCGCGTAATAAATAATAACACCTAATTGTTGAAATGAATTGGACTAATTATCATGTTTGGGCTTCGTGCCAATTATTTGAGTCCTTCAGGGATTGGTATCATTGTTTTGATAACACTGTGCTTATTTTATTCTAAATTTATGTTTTAAAATGGTATTTTTGCTATTCAACATTTTTATAAGGTTATGAAAAACTTGAACAAGGTCTTAATAACATTTTTAGCTATGAGCTAATATGATATTGTTGCCGTAGGGCTTTCTTGATTATTTGTTAGATTGATTGGGGCCGAGGGCCATATGTTAGGGCATGACATTTTATGTGAGCATATGCATACACATGCATGGATCGGATTGCACGCCGCAGTGGTATACGGATCGGGCTGCGCGCCGCAACAGGTGTGATATTAATATTGTGCTTGGGCTGTAGGAGCCCCTCCGAGTCTGAACCCCCACAGTGAGCACGTGTATCCAAATTGGATCGGGCTACACGCCGTAGCGGTCATATGCATTGCATGGCATACATACATTGATTTACGTGTACTACGTGGCATAACATTCAACACTCATACATTACTGGCACACATGCATTAGTTGCCTTATTGACCAGATCTCCTGGTGTAAATTGATAAGGAGTGCTGAGCCCGAGGGGCTGATTTGAGTGCGGACTTGCACTGCTTGAGATTGTATCCAGGTATTGGTATATTATTATGAGAGAAAGTAGCTAAAAATTGAGATTTTTAATGATCTACTCACTTATGTTGGAAAGGAATAAAAAGATAGTTCTGTATTGTGTAGCATGAGATTGTGTCTATCGTGGTTTTCTTCCCTTCAACATTATTTACTTTTATTACTGCTGAGTTGGAAGTACTCACACCCGACTCCCTGCACCTTGTGTGCAGATCCAGGTACACCATAGTGGAGCTGATTCTATTGCGGCTCGGGAGTGCTTTTGGACAGTCGAGGTAGCTGCCAGCGTTCGCAGGACCTTATTCTCCAGTTTGTCTGTATTTTGTTCTGATCATCCCACACTTGTGCACAATTATATTCACTATTTATACTTTGTATACTCTGTAGAGGCTCATGACTCTTGACCCTTCGGTCTATGGGAGTTGGCACGTGTTGGGACTTGGTTCCCTGTTTTTAATATATCTATCACTGTTGTGCTTAAATTGGATAAAGTGAGCTTGTGGCTCCGTGATTATTGTTGATTGGTCGGGCTGGCCTAGCAGTGTGCTGGGCGCCATCACGACCGGATTTGGGGTCGTGACAAGTTGGTATCAAAGCCTAGGTTTACTAGGCCTCGTGAGTCTTGAGCCGGTTAGTAGAGTCTTGTGGATCGGTACGGGGACGCCTGTACTTATCCTCGGGAGGCTGCGAACCTTTAGGAAACACTTCACATTTCTTGGAATTCTTATCGTGCGTACTTGATTCAGCTTGAGATATGCTTTTGAAATTCCTTCCGCACGTCTGTGTATGCATCGAGCGCTCAGTAATATAAGTGCCTTATGTGTAGTGGAACGAGTTCAAACTCGGGAAGACTAAAATGATTATGCTATGTGTATCCTGGTGGAAGGTATTGTGCTGAAATGCTAAATTGAGGCGAGATAGGTGGATTGGTTCTCATGTGTAATTGAAAGGTAGTTGATATGTGTTATGATTCGAGCAGGTACAACGCATGTTCATGTACCAAATATGATAATATGATTTGTGTAATATTGAGACTAATGTTGTCGCTATGCATTGTGATGTCTTGTCGAGTTGTGAATGTATTGCTAGGATGGTTTTGGTGATTCTCCGGCAGGTGGATAGGCCAATTTACAAAGGGAACTCTGCCGAAATTTTTGGAAAATTTGGGACTTAGAAAAGATTGTCACCTAAATAAGGGGCGTAACTGTTGTGTGTGAATGAATGCAAGAATTGCAAAAGAGTTAATATTTCTGATGATTCGAATCTCCGCCGAAGCTTGTAAATGACTTGAGTTTAATCTAACTAGAACTTTGTGGCATCACTTGAGTAATAATGATATGAGTGGTTGAAAGTGCTTTGATGAATGGCTTCGAGCTAAGTTGGGGAGGTTGTTATTGATTATCTGATTGCACTGTCGTGTGCTGTGTTGGCTCTGTCTCTAGGTATGTTGGGAAATTTTGATAAAGGCTTATGGTGCTTCGTAGATTAGAATAAATACTAGGATGTTGTGAACTTGTGTTGGTAAAGAATGTTCGGTGTATAGAAAGGAAAGATAGCTAATTGTAGTTGTATGTGGTCATATTCTGCGATGTCAGAGTTCAAGCAAGGCACGAGTGGTTCTGTTCAATAAGACAGTTGAATTACAGCTGAATGAGGGTGAATGACGCCCGAGAATTTGTTTTACGGTGTTTAAGATTTTACTTGTAACAGTCACGTGTCATAAGATTGTGCATGTGGCTAAAAACGTTGGTTTCATTAGAAGAGATCAAGACTTGTGTTATATTATGTGAATGATGGGATTCTATGTAACCGTATGGGAAGGTAATGATAACGAATTCAAATCGCAGAAAGTTCTCCAAAATAAAGTATGGTAGAATGTGGTACTTTTGGGAAACATTGAGAGAGTATTCAGTGGCCTATGGGTCTTAGACCGTGTGGTCTTGTGTACGAGTCTCGCGTGGTAACATGAGTTGATGTATTATGGTACTATAGTAAAGACTGATATGAAATTAGAGATGAATCAGAAAGGAAACTGGGTAAATGGAACGACTTGTTAATAAACCGGAATGGTATAAAAAGGAATACGATTGATTCCTGGTGTGTGGTTGAAGTAATAAGTCTTGCAGACATTGCAGCAAAGCTCTTGAGTGCTGGCAGTTGTGTAACTTGATATGGGTATAAGGACTCAGTCCTGGCAGTTAAACTTATGCAATAAATGGGAAGAAATAGTTTGTGATGTGTTTTATCATGGTTTGAAAATGAGTATACTCCTGTCGGTATGCGAAGCGTGGAATGTGTAATGAGTTTTCTTCTATATGGGATCACGAAAGTCCTTGACTAGTGGAGTGCGCCGATGTTGAGGCGGAGGAAAGGGATATGAATTTCCATGTTGTCTTAGTGTGATATGGTATACACGATGTGTTATGGAAAGTTGATAATGGTATATTCTAGATTTTGAGATCGGTGCATAATATTTGGGAAGTCAATAAAGATTATTGAGTAGCGCGGACAGCTGCAGGTGAATTAAGATCGATCTTTCTGATGATTTAAGAAAATGGTACTGCTATTCTATTAACTTGGCAGGGAATATGATCCAAAAAGGACAAGGTAATGTAAATTGATAATATCAAGTGGTATGGTGGTATTCTCTTGTTGGATCGACTATAATGACTGAGTTGTTGATGGCATAGTGAAATTTCTGAATGGTTGTCGTGGTATGAATGGACGCTTGATGTGCGTTATGTATTCGTACGGTGGAGTGTGGAACCAGGTATAGCGATTCATGTGTTACATATGTGTTGGAGACTAGAAGTTCTCATAATCCGCCTATGCAGTGGTTGTATATCGCGTGTATCGGCACCGTTTTGTGATTATTGGAAATCGGAAGCCCTAGTAGCTCTCTCTTAGCTTGATATGATGAATTGGGGTTATGATACCTTATTTGCTGACTGGTCATCATTTGGCCAGGTTGTCTAGACTGATGTGATATGGACTATGATGGTATGGCACAAATTGCGTAGCAAAGTGCATCGGAGTATGCTCCAGCGGGGTAGTTGTACCTCAGGACCAGCAGACGGCTGGTGGGTATTGCTTTGTTGGTTGGGCCTTAGTGGCGGATGTCGGTGTAGAGGTATCTACCATTGATTCAGTTCCAGTATTGAGAAACGTTGTCGGATGCGTTTCATGTGGCCGAGCTTGAGGCTATACAATCAATGTGACGACCCAAAGGGTCATCACTTATTTAATTAATCATTTCGAGCTTTTGAGGCCTTGAAAACCTCATTCTATGTTGCCTCGATTTACGTGCACGATCCGAGCTTGTAGCCGGAAAGATTTTGTGATAGAAAATATGAATTCTATGAGAAATTTGGATAAAAATGATATTAATATTGATATGGTTGACTTCGGTCAACATTTTTGGTAAACGGATTCGGACCCGAGATTGGATGGTCCCGAGAGGTCCGTAGGAAAATATGGGACTTGGACATGTGTCCGGAGTCGAATTCCTGAGGCCTAGAGCCCAAGTTATGAATTTTTATGTGAAATTGTTTTTGATGCAATTATTAAAGGAAATAAATTAATTGACCTTGGTATCGGGCTCGTATTTTGGTTCCGACGCCCAGTACAAGTCTTAAATATTATATATGTGATTTCTGTAAAGTTTGGTGACATTTGGATGTCGTTTGAGATGTTTTGGACCTTGAGTCCCAAGTTTGAAAGTTTTGAAAACTAAAGGTATGAAAATCATGCATTTGAGGCTTGATTTGATGAAAACGAGGTGATATTGGCGATGTGATCGCACGAACAAGTTCATAATGTGTTTTTGAGGTTGTGTACATGTTTGGTTTGGAGCCCGTAGGGCTCGGGTAAAGATTTGATAGGCCGTTGGGTGAAACTCTGATTTTTTGAACTGCTGGTTTTTCACCCAGCTATTGGCTTCGCAATTGCGAAGTTTTCTCGCAATTGCGAAGGGGGACAGGCTCGCAAATGCGAACATTCATCGCAAATGCGAAGCCCCCTTTGGCTCAGCCTTGTTCGCAAATGCGAACAATTGTTCGCATTTGCGAAGGTCCCCAGTGCCAGCCTATGTTCGCAAATGCGAACATTCCCCATTATGCCTTGGTTCGCAAATGCGAACCATTGTTCGCAAATGCGAACACTGCCTTATACAGCATGTGTTCGCAAATGCGAACATTAGTTCGCAAATGCGAACATTAGTTCGCAAATGCGAGATGTTCGCAAATGCGAACAAATGTTCGCAAATGCGAACTTCCCACCCTTAGCTTATTTTTCAAACTCCGGAAATTGGTCGGGGTTCGCAATTGCGAACCCATGTTCGCAAATGCGAACACCAGAGACCTGAAAAACACGAATTTTAGTCATTTCTTCACATTTTACAAAACCAAAACACCCATTTGCGATTCTTCAAGGATTTCTTCTTCATCAAAACGATTGTAAGTCACTTTTTACTTAATTCTTTCAATTCCTAACATCATTAAACATGTTTTTCATAAGAAATCAAAGATTTTCATGGTAAAATTCTTGTTTTTGTTAGAAAATAGGGTTTTTCATAAATTGGGGAATTGGACCTCGAATTGAGGTCCGATTTTGAAACAAATCATATATATGAACTCGTGGGGGAATGGGTAACCGGATTTTGGTCATAACCCCGAATTCCGACCATGTGGGCCCGGGGTTGAAATTCACTATTCATGACAGAATGTTGTAAAAGTTGTATTTGGTATTAAGAATTAGTTTGTTGAGTAGAATTGATGATATTAAATCAATTGTGTATAGATACGGTTGGATTGGAGCCAAATTGAAAGAAAAGACATTTCCACGGAGTGAATTGTTCATAAGCATTCGAGGTAAGTGTTTGTTCTATCCTAGCTTGAGGGAATAGGATTATGTGTTATGTGTTATGTGATCGAGGGCGGTGTATGGGCTGTGGTGACGAGCATCCATACACTGGCGTCTAGTATGACCGTGAGTCGTTGCAAATGATATTTTGAGATATATTACAGGTGAATTGTTATTGTTCTCCCTTGTTGGGACTTGTTGTGAAGATAATTATTGATTGCCCTTGATGGGACGATTTATGAATTGTTGTTTCTTTCTCTGCCCTTAACTGTGATTGTTATTTGGGTGAGGAAGAGTGATAATGCACGAAGGGTGATGCCGTGTCATGTTTATTTATTTATGCACGAAGGTTAATGCCGTGCCATGTTTATTTATTGATTATGCACGAAGGATCATGCCGTGCCCTATTATTGATTATGCACGAAGGATCATGCCGTGCCCCGTTATTGAACCATGTACGAAGGATCATGCCGTACTATGGATGTGAGGATGAGAGTAAAAGCACGAAGGGTGATGCCGTGTACTTTATTTGTTTGTTTGGTGAGGATGAGAGTAAAAGCATGAAGGGTGATGCCGTGTACTTTATTTGTTTATTTGGTGAGGATGAGAGTAAAAGCACGAAGGGTTATGCCGTGCAATTGCTTGCTATTTCTTGAAGTGATATTATTTGTGTTTACATTATACTTTGTTTTCTTTGTGAAATTATTAACTGTGGTTAATTGTTGAATTCTTTAAGATATTCCTTATTGTGTTATTACTTGATTATTTCTTGTTATTTTGTGGTACACATATATATATTGAATTGCACAGGTTTATGTGAGTGTATGGTCCTAGGCTTGTCACTACTTCGCCGGGATAGGCCAGGCACTTACCAGCACATGGGGTCGGTTGTGCTGATGCTACACTTCTGTGCGTTTTTGCACAGGTCCAGGTTACGATCAGGAGCAGCAGCAGCAGTAAATAGATTGCGTGGGAGTTGATCACATTTGAGACCGAGGTAGCTTGCAGGCGTCCGCAAGCCCGGCGTCTCTCTCTTTATCTATATTATTAGCTGGAGTCTCTTTGTTCCGAGACAAACAGAATTGTGTTATATTTCTTCGGACTTTTATGTGTAGTATTCCATAGTAGTTTGTGAGTTGGTGACTCCACGTCTTGGGTAGAGGATTTCAGTATGATTTTCACCTTGTGATTTGTTATTTCCATTTTGATAAAGTATTCCGCATTTATTTAATTAAAATTGTGTTAAAAACAGGATAGTATGAATACAGTGGCTTGCCTAGCTACCACGAGTAGGCGCCATCACTATCCCGATGTTGGGGAAAAATCCGGGTCGTGACAATATGTTTGCTATAATGAGAAAATTCGACTCGTTGTGCATTTCTTTTTTTTTTTTGCTAGAGTTACTTGGATCGGGTGGCACGCCGCCACAGGTATGGTATCTAGATCGGGTGGCACGCTACCACGGGTATGTCATTGGAGCGGGTTGCACGCCGCAACGGAATATTGTGAAAATATAGTTAGTTATATGCTACTGGGTATACAATACTTCCCCACTTTTGAGGAAAAGTCCGTTTTGAGTATCGCTTGGCAAATGGCACGTCGGTTGTGTCCTTTCAGGATTTGATAGCATACGTTAATTGTTTCATCGTGGGTGAGGTTGATTGCTTGGGTTCAAGACCTAGATATGTGCGTGGCTAACCGTTTTAAGCTTAGTGGCTTCAGGTGCTTCATGAGTAATAACGTTGGGATAGAATCACGAATCGTGGCAAGGCCACGTGATGTTATGAACTCTCGAGGAGGATTCAGGTACTCTATTTCTATAATGCGAGACGCGATCTCAGTTCTATGTTATGATGACACAGAGGAATTGAATTGCAGCTCTTTTGCTGGAGACAGTTATCATGATTTGAGCTGTCATGATTCGAGTGTGTTCGGACGTTTCTATTGGAGCCTATGTCGTGCTCGTCGTGGCTTAGGCCGGTGTTGAGGTTTCTTATCACCAGTGCAGTGTGTTATAATCGAAATGACCGTTGGAGTCATTAATGAATACGAGCATATTGGATCTTAGCTTGTTAGAAAGGTAAAAATCGAGGTTTGGCTCCGAAACCTATTGTGGTATCAGTTAAAAGTGAAATGGATTCATGAATGGTTGACCTGAGATATGGGTTCGATATATCGCGTGTTCGGTTGCCGTGGGCATGATATGAAGGTGTTGGAACAAGACGCTATCTAATAAAAAAGGGTTTTTCAGTTGGTATTTGGTTATCATGGGAAATTGTGTGATTAGAGACTATTGTCTCGAGTGATTGGGTTGTTTGATACATCATATGGAATTCGAGTGTATCCTGAGTAGTGAATATGGGTTATTGCAGTGGATTCGAGTGTATCCTGAGTATAGGCATGGGATTTGCATTTGGCATATGATTTCAGAAAGTGCAATGTAATTTATGGTTCAGATGGTCCGTGAAATTTTGACTATATGGTGTTTTCGGACTTATGTGAGATAGGGTGACGTATGATCGCCCGAGTATATGCTTGGTAAGGTCATTCAGCTATTGAGTTGTTTCTAGTACAACTCTGGGTCCGCTCGAGGACGAGTGTTTGTTTAAGTTGGGGAGAATGTAACGACCCGGCCCGTCGTTATGGGAATTTACCACCCCGTCATGTTGCAATTACATGTTTTATGCTTTTATATCAGTGTTAGAGCCTATCGGGTGAGTTAGGAGTGAATTGAATTGAAAATGAAGCAAATAGCATGTTTGAAGGAAGTTTGAATATGGAAAGTCAACCTAGAGTTGACTATCGAGTTAGAGTGCTCGGAATTGGATTCTGATGATTCGACTAGTTTCGAGGGATCATTTATGACTTAGGAGAGCAATCCGGAATTGAATTTGGAGATCCGGTGTAGAAATAGGCTTGAATTGGCTAAGGTTGAATTTTGGCGAAATCCGATCGATAGGTGAGATTTTGATCCGGGAGTCGGAATGGAATTCCGACAGTTGCAGTAGCTCCATTAGGTGATTTTGGATGTGCCTGCAAAATTTTAGGTCATTCGGACGTAGTTTGGTCGGGTTTTGATGGAATGTGTAATTTGGAAGTTTTGAAGAAACTTAGGCTTGAATCCGTGTGTAATTGGTGATTTTGATGTTTAGGATGGTGTTTTTATGATTGGAACGAGTTCGTATCGTGTTTTGGGGTATGTTGGTGGTTTTCGTTGGGGTCCCGGGGGCCTCGGGGTGAATCCGGACCATCATCCGGCACTTGGAAGCAAGAAATGGTCTGCTGTAAATTGCAGATCACTAGGCGAAATTTAAGCCTTCGCGTTCGCGAGGGCTATGCCGCGTTCGCGTAGGCTGGGGCCGGGTGACCATCGCGTTCGCGAGGGATGGTAATGCGTTCGCGTATAAGAGAGTTGGAACGCATCGCGTTCGCGTGGAGTCAGGCCGCGATCGCGATGAAGGAATTGGCCAGGTAGTGAGTTTAATTGCAGAACAGCGTTCGCGTAGAGGAAAAGTCCGGAGGCTGGGAAGTTGACCTTCGCGGACGCGTGAAAGAGTGTCGCGTTCGCGATGAAGAAGAGGGTTAAGGCATCGCGTTCGCGTGAGAGACGTCGCGAACGCGATGAAGGAATTGGCCAGGCAGTGAGTTTAATTGCAGAACAGAGGGCTTACGGGTTCATATACCCAAAACACTATTTTTGAGCCCTAGAGAGAAGAAATCATGGGAAAACGCTGGGAAATCATCGGGTATTCATCGGAGGTAAGTTTCTTGACTCAAAAACATCATTTTATGGTAGAATTAACATCAATCTTCATGAATTTGGGTAGAAATTGTGAAGGATTGTGGCCTAGATATTGAAAATGAAAATTTGGGTTTTGAAAGGCCAATCGAACTCCGATTTTGGTAAATTTTATATGTATGGACTCGTGGCAAGACAAGGATTCTAATAATATGAGTTTCGAAATTTTTCGAGATGTTGGCCCGGGGCTCGGGTTTTGCAAATTTTGTGATTTTTGATATTTTTCGAGTTCTTTCGATTGTATGATGTTCCATTAGCCTAATTTGATATATTTGTGCTGATTTGTGCTAGTTTTGATGTGCGTGGATGCCGGTTCGAGGAGTTAAGGCGTCGCGGGCATGAGCTTTCGTCGGTTCGAGGTGGGTAATACTTTTAAATGATGTCCTGAGGGTTAGTAAACCCCGGACTTGCACATCTTAGTGCTGTGTCGAGGTGACTTGCACGCCGGATAACGGGCGTGGGGTAGAGCACCATTGGGGATTGTGACTTGGTCCGTCCCGCATAATAAATAATAACACCTAATTGTTGAAATGAATTGGACTAATTATCATGTTTGGGCTTCGTGCCAATTATTTGAGTCCTTCAGGGATTGGTATCACTGTTTTGATAACTCTGTGCTTATTTTATTCTAAATTTAAGTTTTAAAATGGTATTTTTGCTA
Organism: Nicotiana noctiflora; assembly: GCA_032618575.1. NCBI lineage: Eukaryota > Viridiplantae > Streptophyta > Magnoliopsida > Solanales > Solanaceae > Nicotiana > Nicotiana noctiflora. The sequence goes on from JASVEL010002951.1 coordinate 60,224, forward strand.
TTCAGCATTTTTATAAGGTTATGAAAAACTTGAACAAGGTCTTAATAACATTTTTAGTTGTGAGCTAATATGATATTGTTGCCGTAGGGCTTTCTTGATTATTTGTTAGACTGATTGGGGCCGAGGTCCATATGTTAGGGCATGACATTTTATGTGAGCATATTCATACACATGCATGGATCGGACTTCACACCGCAGTGGTATACGGATCGGGCTGCGCGCCGTAGCAGGTGTGATATTAATATTGTGCTTGGGCTGTAGGAGCCCCTCCGGAGTCTGAACCCCCACGGTGAGCACGGGTACCCAAATTGGATCGGGCTACACGCCGTAGCGGTCATATGCATTGCATGGCATACATACATTGGTTTACGTGTACTACGTGGCATAACATTCAGCACTCATATATTACTGGCACACATGCATTAGTTGCCTTATTGACCGGATCTCCTGGTGTAAATTAATAAGGAGTGCTGAGCCCGAGGGGCTGATTTGAGTGCGGACTTGCACTGCTTGAGATTGTATCCAGGTATTGGTATATTATTATGAGAGAAAGTAGCTAAATATTGAGATTTTTAATGATCTACTCACTTATGATGGAAAGGAATAAAAAGATAGTTCTGTATTGTGTAGCATGAGATTGTGTCTATCATGGTTTTCTTCCCTTCAGCATTATTTACTTTTATTACTGCTGAGTTGGAAGTACTCACACCCGACTCCCTGCACCTTGTGTGCAGATCCAGGTACATCACAGTGGAGCTGATTCTATTGCGGCTCGGGAGTACTTTTGGATAGTCGAGGTAGCTGCCAGCGTTCGCAGGACCTGATTCTCCAGTTTGTCTGTATTTTGTTCCGATCATCCCACACTTGTGCACAGTTATATTCACTATTTACACTTTGTATACTCTGTAGAGGCTCATGACTCTTGACCCTTCGGTCTATGGGAGTTGGCACGTGTTGGGACTTGGTTCCTTGTTTTTAATATATCTATCACTGTTAAATTATTCTGTGGCTCCGTGGTTATTGTTGATTGGTCGGGCTGGCCTAGCAGTGTGCTGGGCGCCATCACGACCGAATTTGGGGTCGTGACACATAATATTTGTCTACTTATTCCATTTGGACGGCTGGGACAAAGTTATCTTCTCTAGTACATTTTGAACATATATGATCTGGATATTTATGTCCTATTATTTTACAATATCTTGTCAATAGCTATGTAGAGATAAATCCATTCTTCAGTGCTCTGGTTTCTGGTTGTATCTCTGGTTTAAGTAGTGATAAGATCCAATTTCGGACTTCATCCATATCTGTTTTCCTTTGCTCTTTGGAGTTGGCGTATATCATTAACTGATCTCTGTTATAATAACTCCATATTGAATTTCCATTTAAATAATTATTAGCTAGTTCTTGGATAATTGTAGCTAGGCCAATAATTCTTTTGTTCGCATAAAATTTGGGTATATCTGTCCTTTGTATTTCTGGCTGTGTGCCTATATCTTCTGGTATGATCATCTGCTGCGTCAGTCCTATCTTTACGATCTGAATGACATGCTTTATTTTGTCAAATAATATCTCTGTTGTAGCTGGGTAGACCTTAATGAAAAATAAGTTTCCTTTTGTAATTCTTTTGAAAGTAATAAATGCTTTGTATAGTTCTGGTATCCCTTTTATTTCTTCTCCATCATATGTGTATACGGTATTAAGTAATCCTTAATTAAAACAAGTTGCTACTAAATTTGTCCTAGTCTTAGGTTGAGCAATCAACCTATTATAACTTTGTAGCTTTTGTGTTACGTAGTCTTCTTGTGGGATTGTGGTGGTAGTAGATCTGGGGTTTTTGTTTAAGTATGTTTGGATCTGGTATATATTTTCAATATAGTTTCTCGTAATGTGGTTATATGATTTCTTATCTTGGTTTAAAATATTTGCATAGCTTGTGGTTTGTGGAGTTGTAGGTATTTGTTGTGGTATTTTTGGCATAAATGGTTTTGTAAATACACTGTTTAGATTGGTGTTTACATACGACTTTTTGCTTGCTGATCTGCTTGTACCTGCAGCTGTATCTAAACAAACATTAGTTTGGGTTTTTAGGTGTTTCCCATCGTCACCTTTTATCTCCGCATATTTTAAGTCATGCTGCTGACTTAGCTCCGCATTTTTATAGTCATGCTGCTGACTTATGTTCTTCTTCATAATTTGCAGCTCAGTATTCATGCTTCCTACTTGCGTAGTTAGCTCTGAAATGTCTTTCATTAGATTTTGCAATGTATCTGGTTCAGTTTGTGTAGCTTTGTCTTGATATGTAATCTGCAATGACATTTTCTTTAGTACTGATTACTTCAATTGTAAATGTAAAATTCAGTATATTCAGTACTAGTCTCCGTATTTCCTTTGTTGTAACTGAATCTTGTATCTTCCTTTTTAGCCACCATTTTACTTGTGTATTATCTGTTCTTATAATAAACTTATTATATATAATATATGGTTCAAATGCCAGTAAACATTTATATACTGCATATAATTCCTTTCTATTGATTTCCCATTTTATCTCCGGGTTTGTGAATGTTCATGAATAATACCTACAATGATGTTCTATTTTTTCTTTATCATACCTGTATTTTAATACTCCTCCATAGGTTTTTTCACTTGCGTCAGATTCTACTATATATGTAAATTTTTTATTTTCATCTGGGAAGTATAGTTTTGGTAGATTTTTACTTATTTGTTTAACTTTTCTTACTTGTTTTTATGTGACGACCCGGTCCGTCGTCACGAGAATTACCACCCTGTTATGTTGTAAATACCCGTTTTATGATTTTATATCGGTGTTAGAGTCTATCGGGTGAGTTAGGAGTGAATTGGATTGAAAATGAGGCATATAGCCTTTTTGAAGGAAACTTGAATAAGGAAAGTCAACCTGGAGTTGACTATTTGGTTAGAGGGCTCGGAATTGGATTCCTGATGATTCGGTTAGTTCCGGGAGGTGATTTGTGATTTAGGGGAGCGATCGGAATTGAATTTGGAGGCCCGGTGTAGTTTTAGGCTTGAATTGGCGAAGGTTGAATTTTGGCGAAATCCGAACGGTAGGTGAGATTTTGATCCGGGGGTCGGAATGGAATCCCGACAATTCCTGTAGCTTCGTTATGTGATTTTGGATATGTCCGCAAAATTTCAGGTCATTCGGACGTTGTTTGGTCGGGTTTTTGATAGAATGTGTAATCCGGAAGTTTTGAAGAAATTTAGGCTTGAATTCGTGGGTAATTGGTGATTTTGATGTTTAGGATGGTGTTTTTATGATTGGAACAAGTTCGTATCGTGTTTTGGGGTATGTTGGTGGTTTTCGTTGGGGTCCCGGGGGCCTCGGGGTGAATCCGGACCATCATCCGGCATTTGGAAGCAAGAAAAGACCTGCTGTAATCTGCAGATCACTGGGCAGTGATTTGGCCTTCGCGTTCACGAGGGCACGGCCCGCGTTCGCGTAGGCCAAGTTCAACAGGCATCGCGTTCGCGAGGGGGTATCGCGTTCGCGTATTGGCAAGGACGTGAAGCATCGCGAACACGTGGGCGATGGACGCGTTCGCGTAGAGGGAAGTCATTAGGCATCGCGTTCGCGTGGGTCGTGGCCGCGTTCGCGTAGAAGGATCTCCGGATGGCTGATAAAAATGTGCATTGCGAACGCGTATGGCGTGTCGCGTTCGCGAAGGGTATTTTCGGCAGAGCTTCGCGGACGCGTGAGAGGCGTCGCGAACGCGTAGAAGAAGGGTCTCCGGCAGTGAGTTTAAGTTCAGAACAGACCAGTCGCGGGTTTAATACCCAAAACCTCCATTTTTGAGTTCCAAGAGAAGAAATTGACGGGAGATTGCTGGGAAATCATCGGGGTTTCGTTGGAGGTAAGTTTTGTGGCTTAATTACATCATTTTAACATGAAATCATGGGTTAAATCCCTGTAAATGAAAGATTAAAGGTGGGTTTGAGCCCTAGGCCTAAATTGAAGAAAAACACCGATTTGAGTGGGCAAATGGAGTCCCATTTTGGTAAATTTTATATGCCTAGACTCGTATCGAGATGAGGATTCCGAATATGTAACTTTTGTAATTTTTCGACAAGCGTACCGAAAGTCGGGTTTTGACAACTTTGGGAATTTTGATGTAAATTGAGTTGTAATGATTGGGTGTCGTCCCATTGGCCTAATTTGTTGTATTTCTATTGTATTTGATCAGATTCTATGTGTGCGGAGCTTGATTCTCATGGCAAGGGCATTGCGGAGTAGTCGTCGTGCCGTATTGAGGTGAGTAATAGATGTGGGTAATGACCAGCGGGTTCGAAACCCCGGTATACCACTTTGTGACGCTGTATAGCGGCGACACACGTACTCTCTTGTGAGTGCGGGGTCGATTGTGATTGGGGACTATGACTTAGTCTGACTTGTTGATACTGTATTATGATGTTAGGCTATTCTTGAGCCGTCGAACCTCCTTCTCGGATGGTTGTATATTATATATTGTGAGAATGGCCACTCTTGAGCCGAGGAACCCCCTTCTTGGGCGGTTGAGTATACTTGTGGGCCATGAGCCAGTTATTGTATCCCGCGAGGATCGTTATCATTGTCTTATCATATTGACATGCTAGTTTACTACTAGTCCGTAGCTATTTCTGTTATCATGTTATTTCCAAATCTCTGGAACTTGATATTTCTGTTTTCAACTGAAAAATGATAAAAGATGTTTTCAAACTACTTTTGAGCTTGCGAGGCTGTGATTGCATATTAGCTGACTAGTAGTGGATCGGGCTGCGCGCCGCAGCAGTACATATGTCGGATCGGACCGCACGCCGCAGTGATATTGTGCTTGGGCTGTAGGAGCCCCTCCGGAGTCTGAACCCCCACGGTGAGCACGGGTACCCAAATTGGATCGAGCTACGTGCCGTAGCGGTCATATCATGCATTGCATTGCATTTTAGCTACATCTGCTAGTTGTTATACTGTTTTGCTTGGTACTTGATGGTACATGTACAGTTGATATTGATTCCGTGACAGGGTATTTGATTACGGCTTTACATAGTGCTTTATTGCGGATTTCTTATCTCGCGTTGTCTTACCCTTGTTTATTACCACCGAGTCCGGCCAGTACTCATTTTACTCACCGCACCTTGTGTGCGGATCCAGAGGTACCTCTCGGCGGTGATCCGGTAGCTGTGCGAGGCGACAATTGTGGATATTCGAGGTAGCTGTGCCGAGTCCGCAGGACCCGATATTCCTTCTCACTGTCTCTTGATTTTGTATTAACGTTTCTTTCCGCACTTGGTATCTTGTAAACCTTGTATACTCATGTTCAGTAGGGGCTCATGACTCTTGACCCTTCGGTCTATGGGAGTTGATGTATTATGGGACTTGGTTCCTCGTTTTCGTTATATGTATCATTGTTGCTTCGTAAATTAATATGCTTAAATGGGTTAAAGAGAGCTTCTAGCTCCGTTGTTAATTTTGATTGGTCGGGCTGGCTTAGCAATGTGCTGGGCGCCATCACGACCGGATTCGGGGTCGTGACAAGTTGGTATCAGAGCCTAGGTTTACTAGGCCTCATGAGTCTTGAGCCGGTTAGTAGAGTCTTGTGGATCGGTACGGGGACGCCCGTACTTATCCTCGGGAGGCTGCGAACCTTTAGGAAACACTTCACTTTTCTTGAACTCGGTCGTGCGATCTTGTTGTTCCGAGAACTGAACTTCTATATTCTATTCTCTCGTAGATGGCGAGAACGCGAGCATCAGGACGAGGTGGACGACCTCCATTGCCAACTGTTAGAGGCCGTGGGCGCGGTCGTGCTAGAGGTAGAGGTAGGGCGGGCGAGCGATGCCGGTTGACCCGCCCGTTGTACCGGTTCAGGAGGAGCCCCCGGTGGTTGATGCTCCGGCGGCCCCAGTTCAGAGGGCCAGACCGTATCTATTGCTATTCCTCGGTCTTCGGGAGACTGCTTGCTCGGATATTATCGGTGTGTTCCGGTTTGGCTCGGGTAGTGTCGGCTACCGCTACCGTAGCGACATCTCGGTCGGGGGTGGTCGGCGGACCCCGCAGCTCGCACACCCGACCCGGTTGTTCGGGGACTTCGGACGCCGAGGCGGTCCCCGCTCGGTGGTTGCACCGGTTATTCCTCGAGCTGCACCAGCTCCAGAGCTCCAGAGCATATGGTTGAGGTTATGCCCGACGACGAGCAGCGTCGTCTCGAGAGATTTGGTAGACTTCAGCCACCCCATTTCGGTGGCGTTGAGGGCGAGGATGCCCGGGGTTTCTTGGATAAGTGTCAGAGGATGTTGCGGACGGCTGGTATTCTTGAGTCCGGCGGAGTTTCATTTACTACCTTTCAGTTCACCGGTCCCGCATTTGATTGGTGGGAAGAGTTTGAGAGGCGTAGGCCTGCAGGAGCAGCACCTCTCACATGGCAGCAGTTCTCTACTCTCTTTCTAGAGAAATATGTACCTCGGTCTCGTCGCGAGGAGCTACGTCGCCGGTTCGAGTGGTTGATTCAGGGCGACATGTCTGTGACCCAGTATGAGCTCGGATTCACACGGTTGGCTAGGCATGCCACATGGATGATCCCTAATGATAGGGAGAGGATCGGGAGGTTCATTGATGGCCTCAACTACTCTATCCGCATTCTTATGACCAGCAGAGAGAGTTTTGTCATCATCATTTGAGGAGGTTGTTGATATGGCACGCTCCATTGAGGCGGATCGTCGCCGAGAGAGAGAGGAGCGGGAGGCCGAGAGGCCTCGTGGTTCGGGCAATTTCAGCGGTGCTCCATCTAGAGGGCATTCCCGGCGGAGCAGACAGGTCGCTCATCTAGACCTTCTCATTCGGGCCGCCGGAGCGAGCGGAGGTTGCTTATGGTCGTGGTCGACGGGGGTTTCGGCGGGGTCGGTCATCGGCTGGGTGCCGCTTCCGGCCCGGGGTGCGGCACCTACTTCATCAGCCCAGAGGGTTCATCGCGGCGAGGGGTTCCCTTCGGTCCCTTCTCCAGCCACCGGGTGCATGTTATGAGTGTGGTGAGTTTGGCCACATGAGGAGACGAGTGCCCTCGACTCCGTAGGGACAAGACTCGGCAGAG
>JASVEL010002952.1:0-64727 GCA_032618575.1 Nicotiana noctiflora
AAAAGTTCAGAAGCCACGAGAAAGCTGAAGGAAATCCTACGTGAATTTCCTGCTACAACATGGAACGACGTTATAACAGGTATAGCACAAAGCTCAGAATTGAAGAAGATACCATGCATTCCCGTGATAAAAAAAAGCCAGTCCCGGAGGTCTGAAATCGAAAAAGAACAAGTAGGAACAGGTACGATCCATATCTGGGCCCTGTAGGAAGAGATTCGAGAACGAAGCAAGAAAGCCAGGGATATGACCAAAAATCAAGGGGTAGAGACTCAGGTTCCTCTTCTAGATTTAGAAATGATAGAAATAGGCAGAACCCGTATGATGATGACGGGAGTTCAAAAGCAAAGTTTGGTGGATATAATTTCAATATTACCATCTCAGAGCTCGTAACTGTTTTACGAGGCATGGGAGATAAAGTACGATGGCCAAGAGAGATGCGTTCAAATCCAAACAAACGTAATCCAGACCATTGGTGTGAATTTGATAATGATCATGGTCACAAGACGTCGGAATGTCAGCTTCTACAAAGTGAAGTAGACCATCTATTGAAGCAGGGTTATCTCACCGAATTATTTAGTGAGAAAGGAAAGCAGTCTTACATGAAAAATAGACAAGAACCGCCGAAACCCTCGTCGCCTAAAAGAACCGTGAATCTTATAAATGGAGGAGAAGGGATATATGATGTAACGTATCCGTCTTCTAATAAAGTCTTCAAACTCTCAAATATGCCCGAGAAACATGAACGTCAGTCGAGGGAAGGAGAAATTATTGCTTACGATGATGCAGACATGGAAGGAGTCATCTCCCCTCACAATGACGCACTGGTAATATCTTTACTCATACATGATATTAAAATAAAAAGAGTCTTGATTGATCCAGGAAGTTTAGCAAACATCATCCTACTAAGGGTGTTACGGGAGATGCAAATGGAAGGCAAGATGATCCCAAAGGCACATACTTTATCAGGATTCAATAACTCCAGCATAGTAACTAAAGGAGAGGTAAATTTAGTAACTTTTATAGAAGGTATTGAAAAAGATACCAAATTTCAGGTAGTAGATCTGGAGATGGCATACAATATAATCATGGGAAGGCCGTGGATCCATGAGATGGGTGTTGTTCCATCAACCTTGCATCAAATCATGAAGTTCCCAACACCATGCGGAATTCGTCAAGTTTATGGGGAACAACATGCACCTTGTAGCGCCAAATAGAGAATTTAAAAGTGATGAGGTAAGTCAACTTGGAAGGTACGTGATATCCTTTAGGTAAAAGCTACGGTAAGCACCTTCTGAGACCAACCTGTTAATGTTTTTACATACGTGACATTTTCTTAAGCGTGATATTTATAATCATAATAAATTGACTTATGGAATGAAAGCACAGGTTCATGCAACACCTAAGAAGAAAAAACGTCGTATATGATTTTTGCCTCAGTCATCACTAGAAAGTATATTCTAAGGTAGATATATTCGATTATAGTATATCTCAAGCAACATATAGCCAACTTGTGCAGAACTCTTCAACTGACACGTGAAAAACCTCTCAAGTCTTATACTATAATTTCTGTAGAAAGTTGCTAGCCTTTGCTAGAAATTATTATGTCTATCGTTTTTACTAATGGTTTTAGATGCTAGGCACAAATCCTAACCCGTACCAAATGATGAGATACAACCTGCATGGCAAAGATGAATACTCATATATTCTAAGCCTAAGATTACACAGATCTGATGGAAATGAATACGGGTAGGCAGTCTACATCTAAAAGCTATATTTTCGAAATCCCGTGTATGTCTTGTTTCACGGAAAGGGTCAACTTACGAGTAACCACCAAAATGTCCAAATCCTAATAGTGTCTGCACACTTGGGGACTGCACAGTACAGATAGCTTCGAGCAAGAAAGTAGACACGGGACCATAAAAAGATATGGGAATTCAGAAAAACCCCGTGCAAAAGACAGCTTCGTGCAAAAAAGTAGACGTGGGACCACACAGGAGATACGTGAGTTCAAAGGAAAACTAAAAGCTGCAATAGCTACGAATAGCTACGTTTTATTCTGCAAAAAACATTTTTCAATGTTGTAGACACTTTTCAAGTCCTTTCTAAAGATAGGACTACGGTTATATGCTAAAACAGGTTGTAAAAGAAAACCTTGTGTATTTTTTATTAAAAAATATGTTGCACGGAAAACAGTTACGAGAAAGTTATAGACGGACTACAACGCATGTATTATTCAAAATTTGTTCAAGTTAATGAATAAAAACTTGTCCAAATTACTTTATACAAATATGTGCTTCCTATTCCTTTCATCGTATAGTACCATTTATGAAGTTGAGACGTCTTCTTCATTAAGTGCCAATATATAAAAGGGCCCTCTTTTATAATCCCCGTGTTGACCTAAGTACGACAATAGGCAAGAATAAAATTTAAAGAGGTATTAATTAAATCTCTAAAGGGTTCAAACATCCTCACAGAATATACAAATATCCCATAAACTGGGGACTAATTCAAAAATTAAAAATCTTAGATCGCTCCTGGGGAAGTAGATCCCTTTGACGCTATTAAATTAACCTCCTCATTTGCAGGACTCACGGACGCTTAAGAAGCAGAAACAGTCGAATCACCAGGGGAAAGAAGGCACGGCAGCCTCGATTGTTGTAGCCGAAATTACGGCAGGAGCAACTCCCTTATTATGGGGATCATTAGCCACGGTCAAGTCTTCAGGAGGAGAGGAAGATTGTTGGTTCATCTTAATAGTGCTCAAAACTTTGGCTAACTCAGATTCCAGGTCGAAACCCTCTTGGCTAGCTTCCACTAAGGCATCTCGACGAGAATTCAGGAAAGCCCAGCTCACCTCCGCATCAAAACTCTCTTCAAGGAGGGCATAATCCTTCTTCTTTGAAGAAAGTTCATCCTTTAACAATTGATTTTCATTCAAAGCGGAGTTAAAGTAGATTTCCAGGGAGGCACGGGATTCTTCCAAGGCACGTGCCTTATCAGAGGAAGCTTGCAAATCAGCCTGAGCCTGAGATAAGGTTTGCACTAGCTCTCCCGCATATTCCTCTTTCTTCTTCAAGAGAACCTTAAGCTCCCTAATCTCCTCGCTATACCTAGACAATTGTTCAGAAAAAGAACATTCTTGATGTTCCTTTTCTTTCTCCACCTCGCCAAGGGAAGCGTTAATCCCGTCCAATTCAGTAGCTAAAGTTCAATTTTGTTGCTCTAAGTTACGGCTGTGCTCTTGTAAATTCGTAGCCTTCTTCTGAGCATCTCTCAACTATTCTCGACAATTAGCTACTTGGGCATCCGCTTCCTTAGTCTTCCTTTCAGCTTCAGAAATAGCTCGGTCAGCTTCACGAGCTTTCTTCTCCAAAATGGAAATTCTCCCCATAAGCTCCGTACCTATAAGGTTGGCCTATATAACAAATGTGTGTGAGTGAAAATCAAGAGAAAAGCTTTTTTCTTAAAAAAGAGATAAAAAAAACATACCCTCAAAGTGTTATGGACTATGTCATTCACTAGAGTCTAGCAGCTATGACTGTCCATTTTTCTCTTCTCAATATCCCCAATCAGGGGCTTAAGCCAGCATCTGCCCCGCCTGATTTCCTTAAAAGGCTCCTGTCTTCCGGAACTTCAAGTGTAACACTTCTCATAGCCATGCTCCTATTACTAGAACCCTCTTCTACGTAGCTGACAGAAGGAGGTACGGTAGAAGAGGTAAAAACGGCGGTGTTTGCAAAATTCGGAACAGGCAAGGAGCAGAAATTGGAAAAGAAAGAGGAGTGGGAATAGCAGCCGTGAGGTTATTCGAAGTGACAAAAGAAACAGATGGAATAGAAACGGAATTTGAAAGGGGGATTTGCTCCAAAATTGGGCCAAAATCAACACCCTCGAAACCTTCGAGGAAAAGGCGTTAAGTAGACTCAAGAGTTTCATTTGGAACAGTTTCTTCATCAGATGTAATAGTGACGGGCTCAGAAGAACGAACAGGTGGAACTTCAGTAGCAGGAGGAGCTTCAGCTTCATCTTCTAAAATTACCACTCGTCTCCTAGATTTGGGATGAGCTACCAAGGGAGCATCTTCATCTTCCTCCACATCAAAATCATCCTCAAATTCTTTTCTCTTTATTAAAATATCTCCTGATCCCCCTGAAGTTGAAGTAGTCTGGGAAGAAGTTCTAAGAGCAAGAGCCGCTTTAGCTTTCATACCACGATTGGGAAATCCTGACAAAAAGAAGGATATAAGATCGGGTATGCGAAAGATTTTTATTCTAAGCAGAGGAAATAACAAGTGAATACCATGAGTTTTGACCCTCCAGCCGCGCCTAGTAGAGATTGATTTCCAAGTACGCGCCTCCATAGGCATAGCCTTCAAAAGAGTATCAACCCAAGCACAGAAATCAGGGACGAGCTCTACATCTCCCATGATAGCTATTCCAAGAAGCGAAACCAAAATTGCTTTAATAACAGAAGGACGAAATGTCAAAAACTAGACACGGCAAAAATTTACAAAAAAAAAAAACTTACGAGTCATGTTCCACCTCTCCGGAAAAGGCATGTTGGATTCACCAAACAGATCAACTGTTGGAACACGTACGAACCGTACATACCAACCACGGTCATTAACATCTTCAGGGTTTATCAAAACCCTCTTTCCTCTAGCAGACAATGTAAAGACTCCGTTGCGGAAAAGTTTGGGGTGATAAAGGTGAATCAAGTGAGGAAAGATAAAATTTACACATGCCTTAGTTGAAATAAACCTCAAGCATGCTACTGCTCTCCAAACTAGAGGGCCAACTTGGGCTAGACAGACTCTGAAGAAGCGACAAAATTCAAGAATCACTGGGTCAATAGCAGGAGAAAATCCCAGAGTAAAGGGATAAGTATAAACGCAAGAGAAACCAGGATTGTAAGAAGAAATACTCTGGTTAGGATTGGGAATAACTATGGGGATACTAGCTTTCCAATGACAATCCTCCCGAACTAAAGGAATCATTGATTCAGTAATAATGGAGGGGTAATTATCAACCTTATCCAGCTTGAGCATTTGCTCACAAAGAACCACCTAATCATGTTCAAAAGACAAATCCGATGGTACAATTTCGTCCACCGTTGGTTCAGGAAGAGGTTCCGCAAACTCTTTTCCCTTGGGAGAAGATTTTTTAGATGAAGATCCCTTGGAAGAAATATTAGAAGGGATAGCAGAATTAGATGTGCCGCCCCGTATTGATTTCAAACCACGGGAGGCACCAGTTCCGCTCCTTTTATGTCTCGCAGGAACATTAGGGAATTGGTCAAAGATTGGAACTTTTCTAGGATTAGGAGACGCCATGGCTCAGCACATTCTTACAAAAGAAGAATAGAAGGAAGAAGTAAAGAATTACTTAGTAAAAAGGGATAAAGAGGAAGCAATCACAAGAATATACGAGAAGTGATCGGTAAACCAGGAAAAGTAATGATGAAATGCCTATAATAAAGGTAACCATCACTTCGAGTGTAAAGCAAATAAAAGGCTGCAAACTCACAGAACTAGCAAAGAAGTGACACGTATATGGTGCATTAAATGGAAGAGACAACTGAAGCGTCAACACCGACATAGCATTTATTGTGACAAAAATTCCCTTTTTTAAGCATCCATTTCCCATATTTTTAAATGATAAATTAATGGAAAGTTGGGGGACTAACTGTATTGGGGAAAATTTTTTATGACGTGGCAAGGCATTGGAATTTCCAGCCTGGAGGCGGGACATCGAATCCAGCCTATTTTACTCCCACTGGCAGGACACGTGAAATATGTACAGTAGGATGAAATAGATACGGGACGCAATACGATTGCAAAACCCGTGCCTATTTGAAGCAAGTTAAAACGTGATTTCAGAAGACAAAGGAAATAGATACGAGCACCGTATCTATTCAAAACATCCAGAAGCAACGGGTCAAAACACGTTTGGAGCATGGATCTGAATGTAGAAAGGAGTCTAAATTCAATCATTAAATACCCTATACATTAGAGGATCAGCATTTATTGAAAATGATTGTGTAACAACCTATTTAATGTCATTTATTGCTCATAAAGTCTTACGTTTTATTCCTCCATCTAGAGTTAGCTATAAAAGGAGAAAGTTAAACCCATTGTAGACACATCAATCACTGAAATACAATCTTTCTTACTGTCTATTCTAATTATTGAAAGCCTATTACAATTTTTCGGTCTCTTGATTATCAGTAACCCGATTTTTTCTATTATTTTCTAGTTTTAATCGAAGTTCAATATTTTGGTTAAACAATTGTATTGTATCGTATCGTATCATATCATTTTATGAAAACAATATTTGGATAGATTGTATTGTATGATGTTGTTAAATAACATTTTGTTGTTTAGTTTGACTGTATCGTACTGTATTGTAACTGATAAGTTTACTAAAATACCCTCAATTATTTTAAATATTTAATTATCAAAATATACACATAAAATTATTTAAGAAAACTCCTTTTTATATTTATCACCAATTATGTCTTATATATAAATTAAGCAATTAAATTCATGCAAATTTATCGAAATTAGCGGAACAAGTTAAAAATATTAAAAATAATAAAACGTATTAGATCATAATAATAATTTAAAATTGTTTAAGTATATTCCATGCAAAATTTAGATCATAAGTAATACTTCCATAACTTAAGGATTAAAATTTAACAACGATGATAAAGAAACGAATGAAAGAGTTGGCAGAATAAAGATAAATAATAATACCTTGCACAACTAAAAACAACCAATATCACAAAGTTAATTGGAGATAAAGTAACTAGAATTGAAATTATAAATCAAAGTAGAAGAAAGAATGAAACAAAAGTAAGGGAAAATATATACCAAAAGAGTTGGAAGCGGCAGACGGAAAAAGGAAATTTTTACGTATATAAGTAATATTTGGGATTTTGTCTTTGAGAATTTATATAGGTTATTAGACTTCACATAGAATTATATGAGAAAAAAAACTTTGCTACTATTTAAAAAAAAGATAAGGGTAAAATAAAATTATATACTAATAAATTAGGGCATAATTGGACAGAAAAATAGGAATCAATCTCAACACAATAAATCGATTGTTCCAAAACATGAGATTTTTTAATGTTCTTGAACAATGAATTTAATAATACAATACAACTAATTTTAACTAAACAATTAAAACAAATATTGTTCTGAAAAAACAAAACAATACGATACAATGGGTAACAATCATCCAATCAACCTGTTAAGCAAAATATATGACTATGTTTTACTTCAATGTCGAAACGTTATGATAGAATACTGGAAATGTTACCCAATTGATTTTGTAGAAGATAAATAAGGTGTTTTTCTCTTTACTTGAAGATGGCAGAATTATGTCTGCTTCTTCCTCGTTTTGGTATGTGAATAATTAGGGCAATAGTGTCGGGCGGGTCATGGTAACGAGTCAGGTTGGAACTTTTTTAATGTTGAGTTCTAGTTCAGCCTCTCAAAAGATGCCACGTGTCAGATCCTTAAAATAGTATTTCCTCCGTTTTAATTTATGTGAACTCATTTGACTGGGCACGGAATTTAAGAAAAGAGAGAAGACTTTTGATCTTGTGGTGTAAAATGAGGCACATTTATTTTGTATGACTATAAATCATTGCATAAAGGTAAATTGTTTCCAAATAAGGAAAGAAGTCAGTTTGTTTTGTAAAATTTCCAATAGGAAATAGGTTCACATAAATTAAAACGGAGAGAGTATAAAATTTTGGACAGGAAGGGTATGCGAATGAAAAAAATAGCGTAAGATATAATCTATATATATAAATATATAAAGAAGGGACTTGGCAAAGTTACATGGCATCTCCTAAAAACTACCATTCCTATTTATCTTTTTTTCTTAAATTTTTGCATTTTTTCCCTTTATTAAGTCTCTATTAAAATTCTGAAAAGTCATTTTTAAAAGCCATCTTAATTGAAAAGGCACTTTTAAAAGTCATCTCAACTAATACATGTCTCTTCTTATCCTTCCTCCTTCCACGCTAGAGGCCTAAGGCTTCTGTTCCATTAACGTTTCCTTCTCTTTTCTTCTTTATACACTTGCTATATCTAAATCTCTCTCTTCCTCTTCTTTCTCCCAACTACCCAACGTTAATCCCTTCTTCTTATTTCATCGATTTGTTTATTCACTTTTATGTTTTGTTGGTATTTTATCTAACTTTCTAATTACTAATGGTTAAGCCATGATATTATTTGCAGATCGTCTTGACATGAACTTGTGTTTGTTCTCTTTTATCTTTTCTGCTATTTTATCTCTTTTTATAGAGTGAATTGAAGCGGATAAAGCTCAGCATTTCTCTAATTTGAATCGAAAGTTGCTTTTTACTCCTCCGCCATAGTAATGATTAACTCTTGATATTATTTACAGATTGTTTAATTTGTACAGAAATGTATCTCGAGTTTTGTTAATTCTCACTTTACGTTTATGCAGAACGATGAGCGTTGCAATAATATTCTCTTATTCATCTTCCTTTTTTGATATATTTTTTCGATAAGCGTTGCAACAATATTTTCTCATTCATCTTCCTTTATTTTGATATATTTTATTCAGTAAAGGTTTTCGGCGTTTTGCTCCTTAGATGACTTGTAGCAGGAGCAAGTAACTGGCTTAATCCAAACATTTGATTTTTATTGCATTTTATTCTAGAATTGACTTTTCATTTTTTATTTTTGATAGGGTTTATGAATTGCAATTACTTTTTATTACATGTTCTTTAATAAAATTTTCCTTTGACTGCCTATTTACGTAGATTCTTTATTTCTTCTTCATTTTCTCATACTCTTTTATTTTTGGAATTAGTTTGTTCTTTTTCCTATTTAAATTGCTAACCACCATGCTTACTATCCTTGGACACGGCAGAGGTGTGAATTATCTTCTTAATTCACATGGTTTCATCCTGTTAATGTGAAACTCCTCCTTTTTGGTGTGTTAATACTCCTTACGAATCCAATTTATCTTTCTACCCTTTTTTCTTTAAGTTATTTATAACATTAAAAATAAAAATAGTCATTATTAGAAACACCAACACTTGCCTTATGAAGAAGACTAGAGACGGTAGTCAAAACATAGCCAAGCCCAGATCCAATGGTTACATACTTTAAAATAGCCGAAAAGTTTTTGTCAAACAAAACCAAATTGTTGTGCTTATAGTATGTCCTTTACAAGCTTCTTATGGTCTTATGGTTTATTCTGAATATGAATTATTCCATCAACAAATTGAGACGTGAAGTTACACGTTAGAGTTGATATCTTGAAACAATCAAAATTGATCTAATCATACAAGAACTCAACAAATTAATCTCTTTTGTCTATGTAAGTATGTACAATTTTGCTCTACTCAGGAAGACAGGAGTGATATTAAGTAAGTCATCACCAATTCAGTATAAGAGCTAAGTGAAGAAAAGGGGTATGAAGAGGTTAAATACTTAATTCAACAAGTTGGTTTAGAACAATCAAATGATTTAATTTACTGAAAATGGTTTGAATTATCAGCTTTGTTTGGGTTCTCTTCATCCTTTTAAAATTAAATTGGTGAACATTTTGTTTGGTCCAAGAGTAAGTGATCAGGTGGAATACAACAATGATATAAATATTTACCCAACTTTAAGATTAATACCAATGAGGGCAATAAATAATATAGTGAAGATAATAAAGGATTGTAGTAATAAGGATAAGTCATATATAGCATTGAGTCCTCTCAAGATAAATGCTTACTAATGTGTAACGTTGAGTCATTGACTATACTGGTTCAGGCAAATTATTTCTGCTTCAGGCATTTCTTTTTTTTTTTTGGATAAGAAGAATTGATTTTTCAATGACTATTGAACTTCCTTTGTTGCTCCTCCTCCTTATAGAACTTATATGGTTAAGAAAGAACCCCACTAGCGAAACTGAAAAATCAAAATATAAGGTGTATGTCTTTGATTTCCTTGAAAGATTTAATTAGGCATATTTTGGTCTTCGATCTAATGTTGAATATAATATTTTTTTAGAGAAATATCTGAACATAGCAAAAGAAACTGATTTCATCCCTTAGTTTGTATAAATCGTATTGAATGATCGGAACTTAGCTGTACATCTAATCAGGAGGAAATTACTGTAGAATCATGTATTACACAATGACTGTTAAAGAGTTGCGACACCCACAAACATAAAATATACTCCCTTCGTTTCAATTTATGTGAACCAATTTGACTGGGCACGAAGTTTAAGAAAAGAGAGAAGATTTTTGAACTTGTGGTGTAACATGAGGCACAAATATTTTATGTGGCTATAAATCATTGCATAAAGGTAAATTGTTTCCAAATAAGGAAAGATGTCATTTTTTTGGCATGGACCAAAAAGGAAATAGGTTCACATAAATTGAAACAGGAGGAGTATATATGTAATTACATTCTACTGGTGATGTCATCCTTTTGCGAGAATACTTTTGTTTATCTTAATATATATAGTTGTTAGTAAAATTTTATTGATGCACTCTAACTGAAAGAATTTTGTTAATTTTTTGCAAAACCTGAAAATATATTACGTATCAATAAAGTATTATTTACTCTTCTAGATATTGTTGGAGGAATATATATTGGAGAAATTTTTCAAAAATGGCCTAATCGGAGCAATGTGGGATTTAGGACTTCTGCGTCTTTCTCTTTTACTTTGACAAATGATGGACTATGTAATTTGCGTTGAAATAGTTCCAATTGCTATATGGCCTAGGAAGTTCGGGTCGAATCGAAAAATTACATCAAACCGAAAAATCAATCCAAATCGATTAAAAATTCCGATTAGGTTTGGTTTGACTTGGTTTGGTATTGACTAAAATATCCGAACCAAACCGTGTAACGACCCGGCCCGTCGTTACGGGAATTACCACCCCGTTACCGTGCATTTACATATATTATGCTTTTAAAACAGTATTAGAGTATATCGGGTGAGTAAGAAGTGATTTGGATTGAAAATGAAACAAATAGCATGTTTGAAGAAAGCTTGAATATGAAAAGTCAACCAAGAGTTGACTATTGAGTTAGAGTGCTCGGAACCGGATTCGACGATTCGACTAGTTCCGGGGATCATTTATGACTTAGGAGAACAATCGGAATTGAATTCGGAGGTCCGGTGTAGTTTTAAGCTTGAATTGGCGAATGTTGAATTTTGACGAAAACCGGATGGTAGGTGAGATTTTGATCCGGGGGTCGGAATGGAATTCCGACAATTTCTGTAGCTTCGTTATGTGATTTTGGATATGTCTGCAAATTTTCAGGTCATTCGGACATCGTTTGATCGGGTTTTGGGTTGAATGTTAGTTTTGAAAGTTTTTAAGAAATTTAGGCTTGAATCCGTGGTTAATTGATGATTTTGATGTTTAGGATGGTGTTTTTATGATTGGAACAAGTTCGAATAAGGAGTTAGGATGTGTTGGTGTGTTTGAATGAGGTCCCGGGGGCCTCGGGGTGTTTTCGGATGGTTAATCGGGAGAAATATGGAAAATTGCAGAAAATAGTGCACTGCCTCTGTTGTTTCCGCTCCTGCGGAATTATGGGCGCAGGAGCGGGTGCGCTGAAGCGGAAAGGAGCCGCAGAAGCGGCGACCGCAGAAGCGGAAAGGGAGCCGCTGAAGCGGAAGCGCGGAAGCGGACGGGGAGCCGCAGAAGCGGCCTTCGCAGAAGCGGAAGGGGAGCCGCTTGGGCGAGTCCGCAGAAGCGGACGTCTAGCCGCAGAAGCGGAACTATCCGCAGAAACGGTCCAATCTCCGCAGAAGCGGACGCGTAGGAGCGGAAATATTTCCGCAGAAGCGGAAATCGCTGTAAGTTAAGTGTATCAGAAGTAGAAAATTTCAGAAACATTTTATCATTTGGGGGTCTCGGCTTAAGGGCGACTTTGGGCGATTTTGAGGGAGAAATCAAGGGAAATCATCAGGTAATCAACTATGAACTCATATTATGATTAGTATTGATAATATCATGCAATTATATCATGAAAATGGAAGAATTGGGGTGATTCATGGAAGATTTAACCCTAGGTTTGAACTTTAGAAAATCAAGGTTTTGAATGAGCAAATGGAGTCCGATTTTGGTAAAATTAATATGCTTAGACTCGTATTGGAGATGAGGATTCCGAATATGTGACTTTCGTAATTTTTCGAGAATCGTACCGAAAGTCGGGTTTTACCAACTTAGTGTAATTTTGCGAATTTCATATAGATTGAAGTGGGTTATGATTCTTTGACCCGTAATTGATACAATTATTGTTATTGGACTAGATTCTACACACGAGGCATCGAAATTCAAAGGAAAAGGCATCGCGGACGATTCTACTACCGGCTAGAGGTGAGTAGTTTGTGTATATTGTAGCCTCTGAGGGTTCGAAACCCCGGCTTAGCACATTGTGACGCTAATAGGGCGTGGCTCGCACACCGTGGCAGGTGCGGGATTGATTGTGATTGGGGATTGAGACTTGGTCCATCCCGGAAAGTGAATAACATGTTGTTAGTGTTGGAAATACATTGTATTTGCTATACTTGTGGGCTGTAAGCCTTGTTTGGGGCCTTGTGCCGATCTGTAGCGTCCTTAGAGGACAGTATTTATGTGATAGCTATAATTGCTTAAATCACTGATCTCAGTCCTGGAAATTTGTAATCACGCTTTTGAAATGCTAAGTCACCGGCTTTTGCAAAATTAATAAAGTTAAAGTATTTTTCATAAATTATGAATTGAGAACTGGAAATAAGGAAAAATGAATTGTTTTGTGACTTAATTGCTTATTGTGGACTGAGTGTGGGATCGGGCTGCACGCCGCGGTAGTTGATATGAGGGTCGGGCTGCACGCCGCAGCAGTATTGCGCTTGGGCTGTAGGAGCCCCTCCGGAGTCTGTACACACCCCCAGTGAGCGCCGTCGACGTTAAATTGGATCGGGCTACACGCCGTAGCAGTTATGTGCATTGCATTGCATCTGTGTATTGTTGAATTACTCTGTGGTAGCTGTATTGTATTATTGTTGCTAGCTCGTAGGAGATTCGGACTGTAGTATAGCTTCATATTGTGGTATTTTTGTGGATTTCTTACTGTCAGCTACATGTATATATTTGTTACTCACTGAGTACTTAGTACTCACCCCTACTCCCTGCACCTTTTGTGTGCAGACTCAGGTACTCAGGAGCAGTAGACGGACATCTCCAGCGTTTACATTGTCACATCGAGTTGCTGAGGTAGCTGCCTACGTTCGCAGAGCCTAGCTTCTCCTCTCATTCCAGTTGTTATTTTATATTTTGTATTCAGACTTGAGTACTTCTATATCGTACTCTCTATTTCCTGTTGGGTTTTGTTAGAGGCTCTAGACTTGTGACTCCGGATCTTTGGGAGTGTCGGTATTTTGTTCAGTATTATTATTATTGGAGTTCTTAAACTCATATATTCTTCTTGGGTTGTCCATTTGGGGACGAGTATTTTGTGTTATAATTAAATTGTTGGTCTGGCTGGCCTAGCTTGATTGTTGGGCGCCATCACGACCGGATTTGGGTCGTGACAAGTTGGTATCGGAGCTCTAGGTTATTAGGACTCGCGAGTCATGAGCCGGTTTAGTAGGCTTTCGCAGATCGGTACGTAGACGTCCGTATCTATCTTCGAAGGGCTACCGAAACTTTAGGAAAAACCTCATTTTCTTGAATTCATATCGTGCGATTTGTGTTATCATGAAATTAAATCTTTCCATATTCTATTCTCTCGCAAGATGGCGAGAACACGAGCTAGCGGACGTGGCGGACGACCACCATTGGCACCCGGAGGCCGTGGTCGTGGTAGAGGTAGGGAAGTAATACCAGCACCTGCTGACCCACTAGCTGACCAGACCCAGGGTCAGATTCCTACACCGGTGGCCCAGGTTCAGGATCAGGTTCCAGCTGCAGACGTTCCGGCAGCCCAAGTTCAGGCACCGACAATTCCCATTGTGATACCGGGTCTTCAGGAGACTTTGGCTCAGATCCTATCAGTATACACTGGCTTGGCTCAGGTAGTTGCAGCCTCTACTACAGCGTCTTCTTCGCAGGCATGGGGAGGGAATCAGACCCCCATGGCTCGCACACCCGAGCCTGTAGTGCAGGGTATTCAGGCACCTAGGACAGCTCCAATTCAGCCAGTTGCGATGTTTCACCAGCTCCTGGTCATTTGGTACCAGTTATGCCCGACGATGAGCAGCTTCATTCGGAGAGGTTTGAGAGGCTACAGCCTCCGGCATTCAGTGGTGCTGAGGGCAAGGATGCTAGAGTCCAGCGGTGTTTCATTCACCACTTTCCAGTTCACAGGTGCAGCTTTCCAGTGGTGGGAGGATTTTGAGAGGCGTAGGCCCGCTGGGGCAGTGCCCCTCACTTGGCAGCAGTTCTCCACGGTATTTTTGGAGAAGTACGTACCTCAGTCTCAGAGGGAGGAGCTGCGACGTCAGTTCGAGTGGTTGAAACAAGGAGAGATGACAGTTAATCAGTATGAGATGAGATTCACACAGCTGGCCCGTCATGCCATGTGGATGGTTCCTACCGACAGGGAGAGGATCCGAAGATTTATTGATGGTCTTATTTATCCCATCCGTATATTGATGACCCGGGAGAGAGTTTCTACAGTTACCTTTGAGGAGGTGGTTGATGCTGCCCGTCACATTGAGACAGATCGCCGCAGAGAGCGAGAGGAGAGAGAGGCTAAGAGGCCTCGTGGTGCTGGCAGTTACAGTGGTGCTCCGTCTAGGGGCCAATTTCAGCATAGCAGAGGTCGCTCCTTCGGATCTCATCAGTCTGGACGTGCGGAGTCCGGTGGGGTTTCATCCGATCGTGGTCGTCGAGGCCGGCGGGGTTATCGGGGTCGGCGGAGCCGTCGGCGAGTCGGCACCGCACCGAGTGCTCTTCCGGCTCGAGCTCTACTCTGTTTCCTCAGCACAAGATTCATCGGTAGCGAGGGGTCCTCAGCAGCCCCTTCTTCCATCTTCGGGCCGTTGTTTTGAGTGCGGTGATTTGGGCCATATCAGGAGAGAGTGTCCTCAGTGGCTTCGTAAGAGGTCACAGCGGAGGGATCAGCCTTCGTCTTCTACTCCTGTTTCTTCAGCGCCAGCACAGTCAGCTAGGACTGGTGGCCAGGTATCCAGAGGTCGCCCCAGGGGCGAGGATCGTACTGGTGGAGGTCAAGCTCGTTTCTATGCTCTTCCGGACAGGAAGGATGCTAGCGCTTCAGATGCGGTTATTTCAGGTATTATCTCAGTCTGCCACAGGGATGCTTCTGTCTTATTTGATCCCGGATCCACCTATTCTTATGTTTCTACTTACTTTGCACATCATTTGGGTATGACCCGTGGTATTCTTGCGTTGCCCGTACATGTGTCTACCCCAGTGGGAGATACTGTTGTTGTGGATCAGGTATATCGATCCTGTATTATTACTATTGGGGGTCTGGAGACCCGAGTTGATTTATTACTACTGGGCATGGTAGATTTCGATGTTATTCTAGGCATGGATTGGCTATCTCCTTACCATGCGATTCTGGACTGTCATGCCAAGACAGTCACACTAGCTATTCCAGGTAATCCGAGGATCGAGTGGCGTGGCTTGACTGATTATGTGTCCGACAGGGTGATTTCTTATATAAAGGCTCAGCGAATGATTGGCAAGGGTTGTTTGCCTTATTTGGCCTTCATTAGAGATGTTGAGGCTGAGACACCCAATCTTGATTCGGTTCCCATTGTGAGGGAGTTTCCGGATGTATTTCCAGCAGACCTGCCAGGCATGCCGCCTGACAGAGATATTGATTTTGGTATTGACTTGGTGCCGGGCACTCAGCCCATTTCTATTCCTCCTTATCGCATGGCACCAGCGGAGTTAAAAGAATTGAAAGAACAGCTTCAAGAACTCTTAGATAAGGGTTTCATTCGTCCAAGTGTGTCACCTTGGGGTGCACCGGTGTTGTTCGTGAAGAAGAAAGATGGCACAATGAGAATGTGCATTGATTACAGGCAGCTGAACAAGGTAACAGTGAAGAATAAGTACCCATTGCCTCGTATTGAGGACCTATTTGATCAGCTCCAGGGAGCTAGTGTATTTTCTAAGATTGATCTTCGATCGGGCTATCATCAGTTGAAGATCGGGGACTCGGATATTATGAAGACAGCGTTCAGGACGCGATATGGGCACTACGAGTTCCTGGTGATGTCTTTCGGGCTGACTAATGCCCCAGCAGCATTCATGCACTTGATGAATAGTGTATTTCGGCCGTACCTTGATTCTTTTGTGATTGTGTTTATTGATGATATCCTGGTATATTCACGCAGCCGGGAGGAGCATGCACAGCATTTGAGAGTGGCATTGCAGAGGTTGAGAGAAGAGAAGCTTTATGCAAAATTCTCTAAGTGTGAGTTCTGGCTTGATACTGTGGGTTTTCTGGGACATATAGTGTCCAGTGATGGTATTAGGGTTGATCCTCAGAAGGTTGAGGCAGTGCAGAATTGGCCCAGACCTTCCTCAGCTACAGAGATTCGGAGTTTTCTCGGTTTGGCAGGCTATTATCGTCGGTTTGTTCAGGATTTCTCATCTATTGCTTCACCGTTGACTAAGTTGACACAGAAGAATGCTCCATTTGTGTGGTCTGATGAATGTGAAGAGAGCTTTCAGAAGCTCAAGGAGGCTTTGACCACGGCTCCAGTACTTGTGTTACCATCGGCCTCAGGGTCATATACTGTATATTGTGATGCTTCCAGAGTTGGACTCGGTTGTGTGTTGATGCAGGAGGGTAGAGTTATTGCATATGCTTCTCGTCAGCTAAAGCCCCACGAGAAGAACTACCCTGTTCATGATTTGGAGTTAGCTGCTATTGTTCATGCCTTGAAGATTTGGAGGCATTATCTATATGGTGTATCTTGTGATGTATATACGGACCACCGCAGCCTTCAGCATTTGTTTAAGCAAAAAGATCTAAATTTGAGGCAGCGGAGATGGCTTGAGTTGCTTAAAGATTATGATATTACTATCTTGTATCATCCCGGAAAAGCCAATGTAGTGGCTGATGCATTGAGCCGGAAGGCTATTAGTATGGGCAGTTTGGCGTATATTCCAGTTGGGGAGAGACCCCTAGCAGTTGATGTTCAGGCGTTAGCTAATCAGATGGTAAGGCTGGATGTTACTGAGCCCAGTCGGGTGATGGCTTGTGTAGTAGCTCGTTCTTCTTTATATGATCGTATTCGAGAGCGCCGGTATGATGATCCACACTTGCTTGTCCTTAAGGACAGAGTTCAGCATGATGATGCTAGAGATGTCACTATTGATAGTGAGGGTGTATTGCGGATGCAGGGCCGGATATGCGTGCCCAATGTTGATGGCCTTCGTGAGTTGATATTGGAAGAGGCCCATAGCTCGCGGTATTCTATTCATCCAGGAGCCGCGAAGATGTATTAGGATTTGAAGCAGCATTACTGGTGGAGAAAGATGAAGAAAGATATTGTGAGTCATGTGGCTCGGTGTCTAAACTGTCAGCAGGTCAAGTATGAGCATCAGAGACCTGGTGGTGTATTCCAGCGTATTGATATCCCTGAGTGGAAGTGGGAAAGAATAACTATGGATTTTGTTAGCGGACTCCCTCGGACAGCGAGGAAGTTTGATTCGGTTTGGGTGGTGGTGGATAGGTTGACTAAGTCAGCTCACTTCATCCCAGTGTGTACTACCTATACCTCAGAGCGGTTGGCAGAGATATTCATCCGTGAGATAGTGAGATTGCATGGAGTTCCTATCTCCATTATATCAGACAGAGGTACCCAGTTCACATCTCAGTTCTGGAGGACATTTCAGCGAGAGTTGGGTTCACAGGTAGAGTTGAGCACAACATTTCATCCACAGACGGATGGGCAGTCCGAGCGTACTATTCAGATATTGGAGGACATGTTGCGTGCTTGTGTCATTGATTTTGGTGGTTCATGGGCTGATTATTTGCCTTTGGCGGAGTTTGCTTACAATAATAGCTATCGGTCCAGCATTCAGATGGCACCGTATGAAGCTTTATATGGGAGGCGGTGTAGGTCTCCAGTTGGTTGGTTCGAGCTCGGCGAGGCTAGGTTGTTAGGGACAGAGTTAGTTCAAGATGCCTTAGACAAGGTAAAGGTGATTCAGGAGAGACTTCGCACAGCTCAGTCGCGTCAGAAGAGTTATGCAGACCGGAAGGTCCGAGATGTGTCTTATTCAGTAGGTGAGAAGGTGTTGTTGAAAGTTTCGCCTATGAAAGGTGTTATGAGGTTTGGAAAGAAAGGGAAGTTGAGCCCAAGGTTTATTGGACCTTTTGAGGTGCTTAGGAAAGTTGGGGAGGTGGCTTATATGCTTGCTTTGCCACCCGGTTTGTCGGGAGTTCACCCGGTGTTCCATGTATCTATGCTCCGGAAGTATGTCGGAGACCCGTCTCATGTGTTGGACTTCAGCACGATACAACTAGATGAGGATTTGACTTATGATGTGGAACCAGTAGCCATTTTGGGTCGACAGGTTCGTAAGCTGAGATCCAAGGACATAGCTTCAGTGAAAGTGCAGTGGAGAGGTCGTCCCGTGGAGGAAGCAACTTGGGAGACCGAGCAGGAGATGCGGAGCAGATACCCACACTTGTTTGATGCTCCGGGTATGTTTCTTAACCCGCTCGCGGACGAGCGTTTGTTTAAGTTGGGGAGAATGTAACGACCCGGCCCGTCGTTACGGGAATTACCACCCCGTTACCGTGCATTTACATATATTATGCTTTTAAAACAGTATTAGAGTATATCGGGTGAGTAAGAAGTGATTTGGATTGAAAATGAAACAAATAGCATGTTTGAAGAAAGCTTGAATATGAAAAGTCAACCAAGAGTTGACTATTGAGTTAGAGTGCTCGGAACCGGATTCGACGATTCGACTAGTTCCGGGGGATCATTTATGACTTAGGAGAACAATCGGAATTGAATTCGGAGGTCCGGTGTAGTTTTAAGCTTGAATTGGCGAATGTTGAATTTTGACGAAAACCGGATGGTAGGTGAGATTTTGATCCGGGGGTCGGAATGGAATTCCGACAATTTTTGTAGCTTCGTTATGTGATTTTGGATATGTCTGCAAATTTTCAGGTCATTCGGACATCGTTTGATCGGGTTTTGGGTTGAATGTTAGTTTTGAAAGTTTTTAAGAAATTTAGGCTTGAATCCGTGGTTAATTGATGATTTTGATGTTTAGGATGGTGTTTTTATGATTGGAACAAGTTCGAATAAGGAGTTAGGATGTGTTGGTGTGTTTGAATGAGGTCCCGGGGGCCTCGGGGTGTTTTCGGATGGTTAATCGGGAGAAATATGGAAAATTGCAGAAAATAGTGCACTGCCTCTGTTGTTTCCGCTCCTGCGGAATTATGGGCGCAGGAGCGGGTGCGCTGAAGCGGAAAGGAGCCGCAGAAGCGGCGACCGCAGAAGCGGAAAGGGAGCCGCTGAAGCGGAAGCGCGGAAGCGGACGGGGAGCCGCAGAAGCGGCCTTCGCAGAAGCGGAAGGGGAGCCGTTTGGGCGAGTCCGCAGAAGCGGACGTCTAGCCGCAGAAGCGGAACTATCCGCAGAAACGGTCCAATCTCCGCAGAAGCGGACGCGTAGGAGCGGAAATATTTCCGCAGAAGCGGAAATCGCTGTAAGTTAAGTGTATCAGAAGTAGAAAATTTCAGAAACATTTTATCATTTGGGGGTCTCGGCTTAAGGGCGACTTTGGGCGATTTTGAGGGAGAAATCAAGGGAAATCATCAGGTAATCAACTATGAACTCATATTATGATTAGTATTGATAATATCATGCAATTATATCATGAAAATGGAAGAATTGGGGTGATTCATGGAAGATTTAACCCTAGGTTTGAACTTTAGAAAATCAAGGTTTTGAATGAGCAAATGGAGTCCGATTTTGGTAAAATTAATATGCTTAGACTCGTATGGAGATGAGGATTCCGAATATGTGACTTTCGTAATTTTTCGAGAATCGTACCGAAAGTCGGGTTTTACCAACTTAGTGTAATTTTGCGAATTTCATATAGATTGAAGTGGGTTATGATTCTTTGACCCGTAATTGATACAATTATTGTTATTGGACTAGATTCTACACACGAGGCATCGAAATTCAAAGGAAAAGGCATCGCGGACGATTCTACTACCGGCTAGAGGTGAGTAGTTTGTGTATATTGTAGCCTGAGGGTTCGAAACCCCGGCTTAGCACATCGTGACGCTAATAGGGCGTGGCTCGCACACCGTGGCAGGTGCGGGATTGATTGTGATTGGGGATTGAGACTTGGTCCATCCCGGAAAGTGAATAACATGTTGTTAGTGTTGGAAATACACCGTATTTGCTATATTTGTGGGCTGTAAGCCTTGTTTGGGGCCTTGTGCCGATCTGTAGCGTCCTTAGAGGACAGTATTTATGTGATAGCTATAATTGCTTAAATCACTGATCTCAGTCCTGGAAATTTGTAATCACGCTTTTGAAATGCTAAGTCACCGGCTTTTGCAAAATTAATAAAGTTAAAGTATTTTTCATAAATTATGAATTGAGAAGTGGAAATAAGGAAAATGAATTGTTTTGTGACTTAATTGCTTATTGTGGACTGAGTATGGGATCGGGCTGCACGCCGCAGTGGTTGATGCGAGGATCGGGCTGCACGCCGCAGCAGTATTGCGCTTGGGCTGTAGGAGCCCCTCCGGAGTCCGTACACACCCCCAGTGAGCGCCGTCGACGTTAAATTGGATCGGGCTACACGCCGTAGCGGTTATGTGCATTGCATTGCATCTGTATTGTTGAATTACTCTGTGGTAGCTGTATTGTATTATTGTTGCTAGTTCGTAGGAGATTCGGACTGTAGTGTAGCTTCATATTGTGGTATTTCGTGAATTTCTTACCTTCAGACATTTTATATACTTTTTACTCACTGAGTACTTAGTACTCACCCCTACTCCCCGCACCTTTGTGTGCGGATTCATGTACGCTGGAGGTTTAGCTGAGGAGTCTCGTTTTACAGAGTTATCAGACTTGTTGAGGTAGCTGCCTACGTTCGCAGAGCCTAGCTTCTCCTCTCATTCCAGTTGTTATTGTATATTTTGTATTCGGACTTGAGTACTTCTATATCGTACTCTCTATTTCCTATTGGGTTTTGTTAGAGGCTCTAGACTTGTGACTCCGGATCTTTGGGAGTGTCAGTATTTTGTTCAGTATTATTATTATTGGAGTTCTTAAACTCATATATTCTTCTTGGGTTGTCCATTTGGGGACGGGTATTTTGTGATAATTAAATTGTTGGTCTGGCTGGCCTAGCTTGATTGTTGGGCGCCATCACGACCGGATTTGGGTCGTGACAAAAGCACCTCAAACAACATCAAAACCATCGATTTTCATCAATTCAAAGCTTAAGTTAAACTAAAACTTTCAAAACTCATATTCAATCAAGAACCCGACCTAAACACCTCCGAATCAACTGCCTTTAAAAAATATAGAAATATTTGGAATCCTCTCATGTATTAACCTTGAAAGCATAAATTAACGAAAATTTATTGTTAGACGACAGAAAATAATTATGACGTGTTACTAAAAAAAAGTTCTCCCATTAAAATATTTTACTAGATCATATGTTTGTCAATTTTTCCATATTTACTAAACATATATTTACTTATCAAAGCTTTATCTATAGTTTTGACAAAGTAAGATTGAAATAATATTCATGTAACAAAAAAATCAGAAAACCTAACAAATCCGAATCAATCCATACTGATATAATTGGTTTGATTTTTTGATAAAAACCAAACCAATCCGGTCTACGTACACACCTACTATAGCCTATTCTTTGATGTTTTTACCTTTTGCTTATTCATACTCGTGAAATTAATATAATATCATAAAAATAATAATTACATAAAAAATAAATTGTTTGTTGATTTTTTATTTATATTTAAAAGTGAGATTTTCTTAATTTTTATTTAGTGTTTTAAAATTTATGTTCTCTCTCATTTGGATATTGTCTGAATTAATTAACCCATACTATTTTGATATGTCAAGAAAGATATTGCACTATAATTTCAACCTTCATCGATAAGGTTTTTGTAATAAAGAGTATAATGTACGGTGTGGAGTTGAAGGTTCTATACTATCATACGTATAAAAATAAAAAAACAAGGTAGTAGGAGGATATAAGAGTATAGCAATTAACCATGAGAATGCAACTATATCAAGAACAGTATGTGACTTTATCATTGAATAATATAGAAAAGATACTATTGATTAATTTTATTATTATAAAAATTACAACAATACTGAATTATTTGATAATATTATATATAACTTTTAACGATCGCGCGAAGCGCGGACATACTTACTAGTTAAACAATAAATAAAAGTAAATTAGTATATTCCTTTTCTGTATTTTTAACGCAATCAAAATATAAATAATGGCAGCATAATTTCTTGATAACGCACATTCTTTGCGGATTGAATTAGTGTCTAATAATTGGAACAGAAGCTGTTCGACAAAATGCCGGAATGGAACAGCAAATAGCCATCAATGGCGATGCTATCAACCATTACAAGACGCACTATTTTCTCAACCCCATTAACCGAACACTTATCTTCCTCTTCCTTCTCTTCTTCTACCTCACCGCAACCATCTTCAAACGAAGACGAAACTCTAGTCTCAACAGCCATAACAATCCTCAAGCACCATCGCTCAAAATCAAGATGGTCGGAAATTCTCTCTCTATCCCCACCCCCTTCCGGCTTCACTCCCACCCAAGTCTCTCAAATCATTCTTCAACTCCGCAACACACCTCATCTCGCTCTCCGTTTCTTCTACTTCACAATCACTCGCTCCATTTGCTCTCACTCTCTTTATTCCTACGCCACTATCATTCACATCCTCTCCCGTTCCCGCCTTAAATCCCATGCTTTAGAGCTACTAAAATCCGCCATTCGAAAATTCCCCGACACCCATCAACCTGATTTAACAAACCCACCTCGGATTTTCCAAATCTTGGTTAAAACTTACAGGACTTGTGATTCAGCTCCTTTTGTGTTTGATTTGTTGATTAAAGCTTATTTGGATTCTAAAAAAATTGATCTCCCTGTTAAACTTGTGAGGATTTTAGCTAAAAAGAATATCTTTCCACATGTTGTTTTATGCAATTATTTGATTGAGTTGATTGCGAAAAGTCGAGGCCCTTTTGCTGCTTATGATATGTATTGGGAAATCTTTAAAGGTAGAGAGGTAAAGGGTGTGATCGTCAATGCTTATACGTTTAACATTCTTATGGTAGCTTTTCATAGAGAAGGAGTAGTTGAGAAGGTTGAGGAGGTTTGGAAGGAAATGATGGAAAATAATTGTTCCCCGAATACATATAGTTATTGCGTTTTAATGGCCGCGTATTGTGAGGATGGACTGATGGAGAATGCCATGAATGTTTGGGAGGAGATGGGTGATAAGGGCGTGAAACATGATATTGTAGCTTATAATACCATAATTGGGGGATTTTGTAAAGTTGGAGAGGTTAATAGAGCTGAGGATTTTTTCCGGGAGATGGTTTTCTCTGGGGTGGAGTGTACTTATGTTACTCTTGAGCATCTCATAACTGGACATTGTATGAGTGGGAATGTTGATGCAGCTTTAGTCTCGTATAAGGATATGTGTCGAAAGGGATTCAAACCAGAGAGTTCAATGGTAGATGCTGTCGCTCGGATGCTATGCGACAAAAATGGAGTTTTTGAGGCCTTGGAATTTGTGAGAGCTGTAATAAAGAAACATGATATTGTACCAAGGAAGAATACATACAAACTTCTGATACGGAGCTTGTGTGAGGAGGGTTTGATGGAAGAAGCTCGAAAACTTCAGGTAGAGATGGTGGGGAAAGGATTTGCACCAAATGTGGACGTATATAGTGCTTTCATTGATGGGTACATCAAGCAAGGGAATGACAAAATGGCAGAAACTTTGAGGAACGAAATGCTTACGAATAAGATCCCTTGTAAAGATAGATAGAAGTTCATATAGCATCCAAACTTTTAATCAAATCTTAAGTTGTGGCTTCGGGCTATGAGGTTAACAAGGTGACTTTGAGATAGCTAGAAGTTCATATAGCATCCAAACTTTTAATCAAATCTTAAGTTGTGGCTTCGGGCTATGAGGTTAGCAAGGGGACTTTGTCGAGGTGCAAGTCTATCAGTACATCAAAGCACAGTACTCTCTGAAGGGCATCTTCATGATTTTTCGAATATGAGCAGTGCCTTCTTGCTGAAGAATATGAATAGTGGTGCCTAACTGCTTGAAGAATCTATCGGAATCAGCTAGCTTATAAAGGTAGGGGTAAGGTTTGTGTGTCGTACACACTACCCTCCCCAGACACTACATATGGGATTACATTAGGTTTGTTATTGTTGTTCTTGTTCTAACTGCTTGAAGAGTTCTCGCTACAGGCCAGGATCTTAAGACGATTCATCCTAAGACTCTTTCCTGCAGTATACCAGCGTAAATGTTCTTTTATCGCTTTCCTAGTCTTAGTGATAAAAAGTTACATTCCACAATGTGCTTTATGTTTCACCACTGCAACTACATTGAGGCTTTATTACCTATTGTCCTCTTCCTATTTGTGGACTGCTTAAACATAGCCTGCTTTTCTCACAGAACTGAATGACCTCCTTAAATACTTTAATACCATCATCATAGTTAAATAGCTGAATATGTTTGCCAAGCATGAGTCTGATGTTTGAGTTTAAGAACGGAGGGCTGCAAAAGTAAGTGTTCCTACATTTTAAGATTGGAACAATGGACCGGTGGGGCAGGTTATGTTTCCATGGGCTAATTTTGCCACCCACAAGGGCATGTCAAGACATGTAACAAATTCGCTTGGTACACAAGTCATGTTCTTGCATTTATCTAATGCTTTCATGTTTTTTTTTTAGGATGATTTTCACTTTTGAAATGTCAAATTCTGCTATATCCGAGTAACAAGTGATGTTACTATTACTGCTCCATACAATAAATGAATGCTCCTCCAATATTTTTTATGCTAATCCTTTACAAACTGCCAACGCCATAAAGATGACTTTTCGGAAAATTTACAGTTGTTTCCTGAAGACATGCTGTGAAAGTTGGAGAAGACTTCCAGCTGCTTGACAGAAAAGTAACCGAAGAGTAGAAATGGAGATTCCATGATAAGAAGGCCAATCAAGCATATATATGTTATCTACTGCAAAACTTTGAAGGACATAATGTTCTGTTGGCCCTCAGCCAGATGAAATGATTCATTATCTACTGCTTGTACTGGTTGATGATTCTTGTATAGTCTTCCCAATTATTCAAAAAATGACTTAATGTGTATCCGATCGTCTAAAAGATTGAGCTGGCTGACAAAGGGAGTGCTGAATCCAGACAGTATTTGTCAACCAATGTGAAAGTCATTCTGCAGGAGATGACCAAACCAAACCCCTGAATATTATTATCAAGGAGCTGCCCGGCCCGCCAAAATGAGATTTGTGTAAAATGCGGTACACATCACTCAAACCGTATGGAACTCTAATTAATTCAGACATTATATGATCTTTCTATTTTATCACTCTCAATCTACTCGTCCACATTGTCTCTATATAAATAAATTTCACATCAGTTGATGCTTTCTTTGATATATGTTACCTCTGCTGTTGCTAAATGTAATTAGTGAAGGGGGCATGCTTCAGAATTAAACTGAGAGATTAACTTTTTGATGCAACATTTCTATAACTGAGTTTAAAGTGCTGATTGTTTGACAATGAATACTTGTTAATCTGCTTCATTCTATTAGGTGGTTTTGACAAATCAAAAGACCATTCAATACCCAAGTTTCACATTTATTAGATAAGGTTTATTTTAAACATTTATCAGAGAAGTTGAGGCGGGGAATTCGTTCGAGATGCTTGAAAATGCCTTTTCAACGTAGAATGTCATGAACTGCTGAAGAAACTTGATAGCCGCTCTTGCATATTACACTCTTTCAACATCCAAGACTTGAGCCCTTGCAATTGTTAAATCCTATCGATCAAGTCCTACACGCTACCATGTGCCAGTGAGTAGTTTTTTCATATTGGACAAAACTTTACACCCACTATTAGTACCAATTCAATGAATGTATGACAAGTATCCATAGTTTGACAAGCAACATTATGTTAAGTCCTGATAAGTATTTTTCCGGTCAAAAACAAAATTACTTGGTGACAAGACAAGTTAATCCACAGAGATTAATCAATTATTAGAAGCTGATTAGAATTGCATTGAGTTCTGAAATCGTTTGGAAAAGAAGTTTCAGATGAAAACACATAACAAGAGGCGATTTAGTGGTCGCCATATTGCATCGGTATAGAACCACGCTAAATCTCACTTGTGGGATCATTTATGCATTCAGTAACACACTGCAAGGATTGCTGGGGAAGATGGGTATCTAATCTAGGTGTAAAAGCCATCACATTCACACATATGACTTTGGCGCCCATAAACCGAAAGAGAGTTTCCGCAGCAAATTTTATCTCAAATAACTAGGGTACAACCATACAATTCCCAATTAGATACCAACCTGACAAATTTCAGAATCATATCGTCAAATGAAAATGAAATGTATAGACAGAAATGACTGAGAAGAGGGTCAGCAGATGTGTAGAGAACATCCCTTCCTCAAGAGAAACTGCAGAAGGCAAAGACAAGAAGATAAGGACATTATCATAGACGTGTATATATATATAAAGAAAGAAAGAACTTAAGTTGTATTTAAATCAGGCAATTAACTGAAGAATGGTACAGCTTTGAAAGGGCCTAAAATGGAATTGCATCAGAAATAGTACTCGAGCAACAACACAGTAATCCCAATCCGTAATTACCTATGTGAGAACATGCATGAATTCTTGTCCAAACTGAAATTATAAGCAACTGATATACTAGGAGTAAGCAACTTAAAAATATCAAGATTAAGTAACTGCACGAAAGCCATACTAAATATTTTTAACAACCGAGAAATCCCCAAGGGCCATTGGTGCCACGGTTTGACACCCGGTAGATAATGGGGCTAGGCCCCTCTACTTTTCTCCAATTAGATACCGGACTTGGTTCATCACCCAAGATTCGAACTCACGATGTGCGCCTGCCAGACATCCTTCGCCGTTGAATAAAGTCCTGGAACAATAGTAATATTCACAAGATTCAAGAAAAGATGATGAAACATGTTACTTCAACTTTAGCTACTCAAACACATATAAGCCATTCAATTCCTTGTACTTTACTTTGCATCTGCAGAATCAACTTGATCCACTTGCACTGTAAAATTCATATTTTCAAACTTCTAATCACCTACCAAATATCTTTCCTTCATATATATATATATATATATATATATATGGGTTTTGCTAACATACTACATGAGTGTACCCATATTTACTTTCCTTTAAATGCCCCTAATTAAACAGTACCAACGTGTTAGTGAAAATGGGTATTTGGTCTTTTCATCTCAAGAACTGAAACCTCATTTATTTTTCCCTCCTTGTTCCTTTTGGATCCCCTGCAATCTCCCGCCATCTTACTCGACATCAATCTTCTTCCACCATCAATTCAATTAGCTGTCACATTTAGTGGGTTTCTTTAAATTTCTGATGCAAGGCTAGTGTTTGAAGTTTGGGCTTCAATTTTTCTGTCAAACCATTTCATTTTTATTAATGGTGCAACAAGACCCATTTTGTCCTTCTCTCTGGCCATAACATTTCATTTTCAAAATAATAGTGGAGCAAAATCCATCCACCTCGACCTTGAGTTTTGATTATAAAAGTTAAATGCTGAATTTTATTCCATTTCGTATACACCAAAATTCTTGACATTAAATCTTAAGAATCCAAATTATTCACAAGTCACAATAAATCTTAAAGAGAAGATAGTAGAATTTAATTTCTGAAGAAACTAACAAAAATCAAGAAGTTAATGTGAAGGATAGAAAGCAAAAACTCTGTAAACATTGATGCCTTTGAGTTTTTTCCATAGACGGAGAAGGAAAAATGTAAGAGAGAATTGGGTTTAGGTTTTGGTGAAAAGACGATAATTATCCCTCTAATTTTTGCATTGTTGATTTGTTGTTAGGGGTACTTAAGGAAAGTAAATATGGGTACAATGCTAATATACTACCTCCATGTAGTATGTTAGCAAGACCCAATATATATATATATATATATATATATATTTGTTTACTTATTTATTATTTCTGTGGTATTACTAACGCTATCTTTCTTTGTCTTTTTAGGTCTTCTTGAGCCGAGGGTCTCCCGGAAACAGCCTCTCTATTCCTTCGGAGTAGAGGTAAGGTCTGCGTACACACTACCCTCCCCAGACCCCACTTGTGGGATAGCACTGGGTCGTTGTTGTTGTTGTAATCACCTACCAAATAAAACCATGAAATCCAAACTCATGCACAGGCGATAGGGACCATCGCCATACAAGCTTCTTTTTGCTTTTGTTAGTAAAGACCTTAAGATTACTTTCATATTCTAGTAGATATAAAGCTCATAAAAATGAATTCATAGGAATTTCCGGTAGAAGTTTGTTCCTTAACCCCCAACCAGAGTAGTCCAAATCATAGATCATTTCATAGTTGGTGCTCGGCAACCTACATAACTCAATCCAACTACTTTATGCACCAGAACCTAAGTTGCATACAACACCAAAAACACAAGAAAAGCCACGACCTTGGTTCAGTCATGTGTTCCTTAATTTCAAATTTTGATATATCAATAACAATAGAGGCAAGATTGTCACCCAAAAAAGATTTACTAGGATGAAAAAGCAATTCTATTCCATTATTGCTCAATCACACTAACAATATAACTAAACACAACATCGAACGAGCCTCCAAGTTGTCTTTCAATGAAAACTATATCATTCTTCATATTAATTCAGCAAGCTCATGAAACAAGAGTTTGCACTTATGAGATACCTTAGTGGCTTAGATTTTATTATCACATTAGGAGGTTCTTGAAATTTTGAAGGAGCATAAATGTCCATCCATCCATGAACCAACTCATTGTTGCTAAAGCTCAAGCACTCTTACCTACCAACTACTTCTTATTCAGCGGAAATTCACCATCTTGGAACACTCTAGTGCAGAAGATAATTCAAACGGCCTTACAGCCACCAAAAGATATGCCGACACATGGGGTCACATTAAGAGAAAAACCCCAGGATAAGCCACTCTTATTGGACACAATAAATACAGTATGGAAAATCAAAAGAATGAAGGACAACGATAACACTAGCAAAAGATGCTAATCTAGGAAGCTCCCAGGCCTTTAGTTCAACGGGCAAAGTTAATACACCGGATGTGTTGGAGGCGCATTTCATGAGTTCGAATCGTGCGAGCGAACTAAGTCTGGTATCTAAGTGGAAAAGGTAGATGGGCCCAAATCCACTTGAGTTTTATACATGAACATAAGCAATTAACCAGATTATCAAGTTGACCCAACAAAAAAATCACAAGTCTCCATAGAACTACAGATAGTGAACTGAATAACCGGGACTAAGTCTATAATACTTCTAATTCAAAGTCAAGGCAGAGTATCTGAGTGAATGTATCTAATCTTCCAATTCGGACATGATCACTTAATAATATTGACCCTAATTGAGTATATAATTTCGATTAGGAGAGAAAATTTTACCTGAGTAGAAAGAAGTGTAAAAAAATGATAGGGGTTTAGAGCTCGAGGAGGAGTTCTTCTTTCTGATCGGAAAAATAGTGGAGGATATATGGGGAGACCCGAATTACGGCGACCCAAGCTCCGAAAAGGGCGACGTGAGTCTTCAGCTGCTTGAGAGCAGCTGCTTTGTCAGGTTTACGCATGAACAATCCTGGAAACATGGTTTAGTCGTTTGCAAGATTTCTTTCTGAGGGGAGAATGGATATGAAACGAGCTAAACCCTATCTTTGATGAGTTCGTGATTAATTATTTGTTTAACTTTAACCCCAGTGTGGCTGAGCTGCTCACATATCTGGACTGGGCCTTCTTAAGCCCGGCCCCGTTCAGGTTTTTTTTTGTTGGGGTTTGGCTAATGAAAGGAATACTTTATATTAAAACCTAATAAGTTTAGCTATGGGAAATTACCGAGCTATGTCTATTTATAAGTAGCTATAATAAAAATTGGTTAATTGATACAATATTACTAATATTAGCCAAATTAGCCAATTAGCTATTTGTCAAATTTTTGTTTTGTTTTGAGTGGATATTATAATAGATTGGACACAACTTAAGAATTTTGAATCTCAGTTTAGGATGATTTGATGAAGTTTTGAGGTGGTTTGAATTAAAAATTAGAAGTAAAGTTGAACATGAAAAAAAATAATATGTGTATCACACTGTGCATCATTTGTGTATCACATATGTATCATATATTGTATCAATTGTGTATCACATATATATCCATGTATACCTCTGTGTGAGATACATGTGTGATACACGTTTGATACATGTGTCGCAGAAGACTTTTTTGAACTCGATTTAATTACGAATTTTGATTAAAAAAAAAAGTCCAAATCACCTCAAATCTTCCTCAAATTTTATATATTAACTTATCTATATATTTTAAATGAATTTTAACTATACCCATTGAAAAAGTTCCTTTTTGTTAGATTATTGGAATATTGTATAGAATTTTGTATTTCATCACCTTATTTGTTATCCCGTCAATGAAATTTCCTTTCCGGCTTGTATCTAATGTTGCTAATCACGCTTAAAAATATGGAATGTGATTTTTTGATAGAAAGAACCCTATTGTTTGGTTTTTCAATTTTTGTTGAGAGGTTTTGATAAGTCTATGACTAATGACTACTGATTGGTAAGTTAAGATTTATTTGAGACATTTGTATAAGTTTCCCTTTAGTTATTACATAACATAGGGGTAGATCGCCAAACGACTTTCCTCGATTTGTCTTTATTAAAAGTATGTAAAACAGAGTATGGAGGGGTTTCTTAAAATATTGTGTTGTCAGCCTCCGTTGTTGGTGGTTGCTTAGAATGTACATATTTTGCTAAAACGTCTGACACAAAGTTGCCTTCCCGATATATATGTGTTATTGCTTCCAATCCAACAATATCAAGAAGAAAATTACAATCATTAAGAAGACGTGAGTAGCGATGTTATTCATCCATAAATAAGTTATATAATACCTATGAATCAGATTTCACTATAATGGGAAAGAGCATTTTTTACGAAAGAGAGTTCCAGTCCTACTAGTAGTTGAAAAATTTCAGCACTAAGAGCGGATGTTGCAGTCACCTTCTGCGTAAAACCTATGACCCATGTGCTACTGTAGTCTCTAATAAGTCCTCCAGTGCCACTGGTTTAGTTATTTGGATCATAAGCCCCATCAATGCTTAGCTTGTAATGGCTCGTGGGTGGTAGCCATCTTATTGGTAATTGAAGCCATGTGTTTGATATCACAGTAGTGGGGGCTATGAATTATGCAACTTGTATCATGATTTTTTGTGGCATGTTATGATTGAAGTATGGTTGAAGAGATTTGAGTTCCAATTAATCCATATGTTCTGAGGGATGATAGGTAGAAGGGTGAAGTTTGGAGTTTTAAAGGAAGCATTTGTTGTGTGGATGGTCGTGTCTTTGTTACACGTATCCTTCATCCAATTGGCAAGATTGTGTGCTTAAGGTCTTTGTAGATTGAACAAAAATCATAAATGGTGGGAGTGTTTGCATGCAAAGAATATGTGGTTGATGTCCTCCATTATAGTTGGACATAATTGGCAAAAATTTGATTGTACCTAGAGTACCAATCTAGAAAACAGAAATGTGACCTCCTTGCCAATCTGTCTAATATCTGATCAATGAAGGGAAGTGGGAAGTGGTCTTTCCGGGTGGCTAGATTTAACTTTTGATAGTCCATGCAAATTCTCCCTCCCGTGACGGTTCTTATAGAGATCAATTCATTCTTACCATTCTTAACTACCGTCATGCCACCCTTTTTAGGAACACATCGAGCTGGGCTAAACCATTTGCTGTTAGAGATTGGGAAAATGATTCCCGCATCTAACCACTTGATTACTTCTTTCTTCACCACTTCCTTTATATTGAGGTTCACCCTTCTTTGGTGTTCCCTGGAAGGTTTGTGTCCCTCTTCCAGAAGAATTTTGTGCATCCAGTAGGCGGGACTGATCCTCTTTATGTCTGCCATGGTCCACCCCATGGCAGTCTTGCACTCCTTAAGTCCTGCAATAGTTGTTGAGACTGCACATCTACCAAACTAGATGAGATAATAACATGTAATGTGGAGTTAGGTCCAAGAAATTCATATGTGAGATGGGCGGGTAATGGATTTAATTTTAGCTTTGGTGGTTCTTCGATGGATGGCTTGGCGGGAGGAGTTTCTCGATTTTCCAAGTGCAATAGAATCCTCTACCCTCTAATGCCAATACCCATTCTGCCAGATCCTCTCCATTTACCTTATCCAAATTCATTAGACATGTAGCAAGGAGGTCCGCAATAGTCAACCTTTTATCATCAATCTCTACAGTTACATCAACGACATCAATAAGAGAGTAATTGGTGAATTCACTTGGTAGCGTCATAGATTTCTGCACATTGAATGTTATTTCTTCATCGTTCAGTTTCATCTTGAGCTCCCAGTCTCACAATCAATTAGCGCTCTCCCCGTGTCTTGGAACGGTCTTCCCAAAATTATGGGAATCTCTTCATCCACTTTACAGTGTAGGATCACAAAATCTGTAGGGAAACAAATTTTCCTACTAAATCAGCACATTGTCTAGGATTCCAGAGGGTCATTTCATAGTCTTGTCAGTAAGCTGCAACAATATAGAGGTGAGTCTAGCTCTTCCAATGCCCAACCTCTTATAAATTTCTAGGGTAATAAGATTAATGCTGGTCCCTAGATCACACAGTGCCTTTGCAAAAACAAAATTATGAATAGTGCATAGAATTGTAAAGCTCCCTGGATGAGACAGCTTTTTCGCAATTGGTCTAGTCACCGCTACACTAGAGGTCTGAGTAAGAGTAATTGTGGCCAAGTCGTGGAAATCAAACTTTCTGAACATCAAGTCCTTCATCATTTTTGCATACCCAAGCATATCCTTCAAAGCTTCAATCAATGGTATATTTACCTGGATTTGCTTCAGCATGTCAAAGAACATCTTGTATTGCTCCTTCTTTTTATACTTAGCCAGCCTTTAGGGGAAGGGTGCAGGGGGTCTCTTCTTCCTAATCACTTGGGACTGATATTTATCAGCTGCCACCTCAACTACTAGCTCCTGGACTGTTTTATGCTATCTGACAATCCCATGTAGAATCACTGCCCCAACATTAGATCTGGAACACCATGGTGTGGATATATGACCAGCATCCCTTTAAAACTCTCTTATGTTTCATGCAAAGTCTCCATCGGTCTCTTTTTAAAACTCAAAATCTCATGAATTTGTTAAGTAGTTTTGTTGGGTGGGTGGAACTTGTTGTGAAATTTCTTGACTAGTTCATCCCATGTTGCTATAGAATTTATGGGGAGTGAATTCAGCCAAGTCTATGCAGCCCGTGTCACTGAGAATGGAAACAATAACAGTTTGATTACTTCCAGAGTTATATTATTTTGCCTTTGGGTTTTACAGATAGACAAGAAATTCTTTAAGTTGTGGACCTTCAACTTGTGACCCCGAAAATAGTCCCTTATTCTGCAACAAGTGCAACATGTTATTCGTGATTTGGAATGACTCGGCCTGTATCTACGATACTACTATCATTGTAGATAGATTCTCAACTGTAGGTTGTGCTCAGTCATAGAGAGTGGCCTCTAGCGCTGGCGCTATTGGTACTGTTGGGTTTTCATGGTTATCTCCCATCATTGTTTTGAATTGTGCAGTTGTTGGTTGTTGGTTGTTTTTTCGGTTGGCCCGATTCAAAGCCCTGAAAAATTTCTTGGAATATGATAATGCTTCTAATACTTCACAAGATCTCAATGCGTTTCTAGGCATGCACATATGCAACCAAGTCAACAAACATTAAAATTTCAATGTAAAAGTTGGGTATAGAGAAAATTGACTACACTAAGAATTTTTGTACTTCTTTCAATTGTCATTGATAACACAGTTAATTCCCCGGAAATGGTGACAAAATTTATTCACACCCAACTATGCCTTATAAAAAGGACAATACGATCATTACAAATATAATCTGGTTTACAAGTCTGGAGTCGAATCCCACAGAGAATCAACCTATAAATTTCCTTTGTTGGAATCACTAAATTCTTTATAATTAACTTTATCAAACGTTGTAAATAATAGTTGATGGTATTTCTACTAACTAAGATTAAAATTAAATAAATAAACAGATATAAACTAAATATGCTTGGGTTGTAAACAATAATGAGAAGGTTCTAAGGTAGTGATTTCCCCTATTAACGAAATCCCTTTCGGTTATGTTTCATATAGATTCACCAAAATATCTCTATCAATCATGAGCACTCTTTTTACTGTAAATCTCTCCAAGAGTAATCGCGATAATTACTAGACGCACTCTCCCGGGTTACGCTAGCTGACTTTATTTATTACAGCTCACTTTAGATTACACCCAAGGATTTGTTATCCCTAATCCCGCCTTTAAACTAGTAGTTATAGATCCCTCTTATATTTTGCGAGTGGTGTTGTTCAACAATTACCTAAATATGCACTCTCTTCCGAGTTATGCACACTAAATAGGCACAACTAATTGAGGATCCTGTCAATTAGCTACAATAAATACATAATTGAACAAATAGAGATTAACTAGCAAAAAATATGAACATAATAAAAAAGTTCATCCTTCAATAGGTTCTATCAAAACCTTAGACTAAAGTATTTAGCTACTCATAACAACGTAAAGATAAAGAAGAAATAAAGAACTATGATATTTTTGGGTGATCTCTCACACTTGTGTTTATTGTCAAAGTACTCTCCAAAACAATTATGCCCTAATGTTGTTGAATTCCTACTTTTTATAAGGGTTTTACACCAAGTTTTTCCGACTTGACACTTTAGTCCCTGGATTTTCTGCGTTCTCCCGCGGTCCCACCGCGGTTACGCCAGGACCGCAGCCAAAGAGTTCCTCTGAATCTTTAATGATATTCTATCGCGGTCCTACCGCAGTTACGGTCTGACCGCGGCAGGTCAAGTTCAGCTCTGCTTTTGTCTTTTCGGTTGGTGCACTTCGTGGGCATTATTTGATTGGCCTCCTTTTCTCCGTAATTGATCCCCAAACGTGTTTCATCGGCTTC
Organism: Nicotiana noctiflora; assembly: GCA_032618575.1. Taxonomy (NCBI): domain Eukaryota; kingdom Viridiplantae; phylum Streptophyta; class Magnoliopsida; order Solanales; family Solanaceae; genus Nicotiana; species Nicotiana noctiflora. Next base: position 35,343 of record JASVEL010002952.1, read on the forward strand.
TTTCATTAGATATAGCCTGCAAAGCATGAAAAACACTCATAAGAGCATATGGTTATTACTTTTGACCACGAAGCTATACACAAATGTGGTTCTTTAGGGGCTAATTATAGTCTAATTCACTTATTATCAATTAACAAACTTGGTATATAATGAGCGATGCAACTAAAGTGAAATTTCATTATTGAATGTGGTTATAAACTTATTATGTTTCCTAATCTTATGTTGTAGTGGAACTTACTATTATTATGTTAAAATTTAACATATGTTAAACTATTTTGTTCTAATTTACTTGGTTTAGTAGCATTGGCTCATATTGCATGTTGTCGATTTGAATAATATTATGACATTATATTAATAATATTAATTTATTTTATCAAACACGAGTTCCATGATATTAGTTTTACAAAATATTTATTTTTAGTTTTTGTAAGTATCTAATTAAACATATGATTAAACACACACAAACACATACACACACACACACACACACACACACACACACATATATATATATATATATATATATATATAATATTAGTTATAAACCTATGATTACTAATTAATATATATTCACAAAAATATACATCTTAAATATCAAATTTAATATCACTTATACTTATAAAAATTTATAGGCATATATTTATTGTATTAACTTTTAAGTTTTGATAATTACTTCATTACTAATTAATACTCTTTCACGAAAATATACATCTTAAATATCAAATTTAATATCACTTATACTTATAAAAATTTATAAGCATATATTTATTGTATTAATTTTTAAGATTTGATAATTATTTCATTTAAAATTTTATCTAATCGCGTAATTATAGGTATGCAACCAAATAATAAACTGCTAATTATAATATAATTATACTATGACAATTAATAGTCATCATTACTACCCTAAAAATACACCAATTTAAATTATCCGGTGACTTTTCAAAGAGAACCATTATCTATGTATTCTGTCTCATAGTTGGATGTATCCTAATCGTTTCCCAAGAAGCTTGACGATGATGGATTACATGGTTCCATGGTTGATATAGTCATTCTTTAACTTGTGTTGAAATAGGTATGAAATTTGGGTGGTTTTCCCAGATTTGTATTTTCATCATCACTAGATATGCTGCTGAAAGCCTTGCATTCAAAATTCAGTGGCGTGCTAGTGTTGTCAGAGGATATCAATTTTTCCTTGAAGCTGTCTTTTCCACTTGTCTCGTCCTTTGATTTGTTTATGTTACGTAATAGTTGATCTACTTCTGCATCATTCATAATTGTGTCCTTCATGTCTTTGTAATTAAATATTCTTTTTAACAATAAAATATTAATATTAAAATAAATATTAATATTAAATCCAATCAGTTTTCCATTTTTTAGTTGTGTAACGGAAAATTAAACTATCCTCTTCATTTTTTCTTCTTTATTATTGAGTAAATAGCCATTTATGTTATGGCATTTATGATGTGGCTATTTTGCATAAACAACCATTCTGAAGAGTTGCACATCTTCATATTTCAGCCCAACATTGGCTATAAATACAAGTCTGTTCTGCTCAGAATTTTCATACGAATTTCTGAGTTTCTCCTCCATCTTCTGCATTGTTTTAACTTCAAAGAAAACAACAGTAAGTGTGATTTGCTATCGAACTTTGTGTTCATTGAAATATGGGGTTTGAGGTACCACTATACCGGTGTGTAATTTGTTCTATCCTAAAATGAAATAATCCACAACATTGGGTACTAGGAGGAGATTAAATTATTTAAGGAAACACTGTGAATTCAGTAGGCTCAGATTAAAATTATGTTTCTATTTTTTTCTTCTGTTTATACGTTATTTTATGTTCTCTAGAATTGTGTTACAAATACAATTTACTAACAAGCTTAAGGAATTTAATTTGTATTCTGTATTTGTGTTTATTCATTGTTCTGGAGATTAAAACCTTTATGGGTTTCTACTCCATTAGAGATTAAAATCTACGTGATTTTAACGTTTATTTATGTCATTCTTTTACATATATGATTAATGATAATGTGAACCAAGTTGTTCCAATGGTGACTGCCCACGCAACACCAAGCCATACGCCAGCGGAGAAACTCAAAAAACTTTTTGGGTTAGATTTCAAGCATTGGCAGCAAATGGTGTTCCTCTACTTGAGTGTGTTAAGTCTTCAGAAGATCATCATGGAAGCTGTTCTTGTTCTACTCGATGAAACTCCAAAGAATGACGTCTTCTCGTGTTTGAGGCGTAGAAGCATTCTAATTTTGTGTGCAAGAATTATGTTCTTAGCGGATTGGAGGACGATTTTGTATAATGTCTACAGTAGCGTGAAGATGTCAAAAGAATTATGGTTTGTGCTTGAAAAGAAATATAAAACTGAAGATGATGGGTTGAAAATATTTGTTGCCGCCAAGTTTTTGACTATAAAATGGTAGATAATAAGTCCGTTATTATTCAAGTCCAGGAATTACAAGTGATTATTCACGTTCTCCTTACTGAAGGAATAAATCAAATCAATACTAATGTTGAAGGTAGTAATCTTAGTATTTTTACTAACAAAATTTTTATTGAAGTTCTTGTCATCAATGAAGCATTTCAAGTAGCAACGATGATTGAGAAGTTGCCTCCTTTGTGGAGGGACTTCAAAAACTACTTGAAACACAAATGCAAGGAGATGTCCCTTGAAAATCTCATTGTTCGATTAAGAATCGAAGATAACAACAAAACTGCTGAAAAGAGAGGCAGTAGAAACTCAACAATAATGAGAGCAAACATTGTTGAGGATAGTTCTCAAAATAAGAGAAAGATGAAGCATGCTTCTGGACCAAAAAGCAACCCAAGCAAGAAGCGGTTCAACGGAAATTACTACAATTATGGGAAAGCTGGGCACAAATCTAAGTAATGTCGTGCTTCGAAGAAAGACAAGAAGAAGGGTCAGGCAAACATGGTTGAAAAGCATGAAGATGTTAATGACTTGTGTGACATTCTTTCTAAATGCAATCTGGTGGGAAATCCAAGAGAGTGGTGGTTTGATTCTGGAGCCACTCGCCATTTTTGTGCTATCAGGGAAGCCTTTGAAACATATACTCATGTTGGACACAAAGAGACACTTTATATGAGAAATACAGTAACCCCCAAGATTAAAGGATGTGAGAAGATCTTTCTGAAGATTACTTCTGGCAAAGTGGTGACTTTGAACAATGTCCTTCAGGTTCCCGAGATTAGGAAGAATTTAGTTTATGCTGGACATCTTCTTAAGAATGATTTTAAATGTATTTTTGTATCCGATAAGATTGTAATAACTAAGAACGAAATATTTGTAGGAAAAGGTTACCTTACTAAGGAGCTTTTCAAGCTGAATGTAATGGTTATTGAGAATAATAATAAAATTTCAGCTTCGTCTTACTTACTTGAGTCAATTGAATTATGGAATATACGTTTGGGTCATGTCGATTATAGAACCTTGCGGAAAATAATTAACTTGGAAGTATTGCCTAAGTTTGAATGCGACAAATCGAAATGTCAAATATATGTGGAATCTAAGTACGTTAAACATCCTTATAGGTCAGTTCAAAAAAATTCAAATTCTTTGGACTTAAGTCACACAAATATTTGCGATATGAAGTCAATACTATCTCGCGGAGGAAAGAAGTATTTCATAACTTTTATTAATGATAGTACTAGATATTGCAATAGACGCATTCAAGCAATACAAAAATGAAGTTGAAATACAACTTAACAAGAAAATCAAAATGATAAGGAGTGATACGGGTGGTGAATATGAATCTTCTTTTGAACAAATATATTTAGAATATAACATTATTCATCAAATAACAACCCCTTACATGCCCCGGTCCAATGGGATTGTAGAAAGAAAGAACCCTTCATTAAAGAGATGATGAACGCATTGTTGATAAGTTCTGGTTTGTCACAGAACTTGTAGGGGGAAGCCGTTCTTACAGCTAACCGAATACTAAATCGAGTACCACATAGCAAAACATAATCCATTTCACATAAAAATGGAAAGGAAGGAAGCCAACTTGAAATACTTTAAAGTGTTGGGTGTTTGACAAAAGTACAAGTTCCTAAACCCAAAAGGGTAAAAACAAGACTGAAAACTGTTGATTGTGTTTCCATATGATATGCGACCAATAATAAAGCATATTAATTTATGGTTCATAAATCAGAAAATTCCGACATTCATAATAATACGGTTATAAAATCAAATAATGCTAAGTTCTTTAAAAATAAATATCCATATAAAATGGAATATGAGTCGATTGATGAGGGAACTAAATGACATCGGGAAGAAACAAAAAAAGTACATTTAATTAGGAGGATCCAAGACGTAGTAAACGTCAAAGGACGTCTACTTCATTTGGACTAGATTTTGTGACTTTCTTATTGGAAATCCATATTGAACAACCATACATGGGAATTGCTTGATCTTCCTCCAAAAAATAAACTGTTAGGTTCTAAATGGATTTTTAAGAGAAAAATGAAAAATAATGGCACTATTGACAAACATAAGGAAATATATGTGGTCCAAGGATATAGACAACAATAAGGTCTTGACTATTTTGATACATACACTCCAGTTACAAGAATTACGTCCATACGAATGTTAGTAGTGTTAACTTCATTTTATGGTCTTGAAATTTATCAAATGGATGCTAAGATGACCTTATTAAATGGACAGTTGGAGGAAGAAATCTACATGTAACAACTTGAAAGGTTTGTAGTTCCAGGTAAAGAAAAAAAGTATGTAGACTTGTTAAGTCCCTTTACAGATTAAAATAAGAACTCAAACAATGTGTAACGACCCGACTGGTCATTTTACCTTTTAGAACCCCGTTTCCTTACATAAAACCTTCCGTACTTACTTCTAATTTACGATTTGCGAGGACGGTTGGTTCGGGAGTTGAAAGAGTTTTGAGTAAAATATGCCTAATTGTTTCTTTAAGATTCTCTTAAAAGACCAAGTTTGACTTCGATCAACTTTTTAGGAAAATGGACCCGAACTCGTGATTGATGGTCCCGAGAGGTCAGTGGAAAAATATGGGACCTGGGAGTATGCCCGAAATTGAATTTCGAGGTCCCTAATCCGAGTAATAATTTTTTATTAAAAATTATTAATTTAAAATCTTAAGAGTTTAATAAAAAGGAAAAATGCTTGATCACATCGTATCATCCATATGTTGGTTCTTGAGCCTGGTACATGTTCGGTATAATATTTTAGTCTTATCGATGAAATTTGGTGAGAAATGGGATTGATTTGACGTGATTCGGATGTTTGGTTGAAAAGATAGAAATTTGGATGTTCTTGAGGATTTCATGCATTTTGGTGTTAAATCCGTGGTTTTAGGTATTAATTAGATTTGATTACTTGAGCAAGTTTGCACATTATTCTAGGACTTGCATGAACGGAGTGATGCCCCGAGGGCTCGGGTGAGATTCGGGCATGGTTGGAGGCAAGAAAAACATCTTAATATTTTTGGTATTTTTGCCCCTGGTGCAGGTCTCGCAATTGCGAAAAGGCCATCGCAATTGCGAGGGGCATCGCATTTGCGAACTAGGACCGACTAAGCAGTGGTCACATTTGCGATCTTCTTCTTCACATTTGCAAACCCAGGGTGTACGCATTTATGAGCTTTTATTCGCATTTGCGAACCCTGGGGTGTCCGCATTTGCGACCTGTCTATCGCATTTGCGATCATGGCAGGAAAATGGGGCTATTCGCATTTGCAATAAAATTATCGCAATTGCGACCTTGCAATTGCGAGCCTAGTATCACAATTGCGACATCGGAGGGCTGGGCATGGGTTTTAAAATCGGGACATAGAGCATTTATTTCATTTCTACTCTACCCTTGGGCAATTAGAGAGCTTCCAAAGAAGGGATTTCAACATAACATCGTGAGATAAGTTATTTCCATTCATCCTATGATTTGAGTTATTTCTGATTATTATAAATTTTCTTCATTTTAGATGGCCTTATGTCACGACCCTAATCTTGGTCGTGATGGCGCCCAACCCTAAAGCTAGGCAAGCCAGACCAAACAACTGCTTTCATTTTTTTCAACAAGTCCCAAAAGGATAGATTCAGGAAGAATAAGAGAGTTTAAAATAATACTCCAATAATAATAATAGAATAAAATACTGAGAAGTGCAAACAACGAAAATAACACTCCTAAAAGATCTAGGGTCACGAGTCTAGACCCTCTAAGCAAAAACTAAATAGTAATAGGAATAACTGAACAAAGTACTCATGTCTGAAAGTATATATAATAAACTGAAATAAAGAGAGAAGCTAGGTCTTGCGAACGCCATCAGCTACCTCAGCAACTCAAACACTCCGTAAGAAACTGGACTGCTCGTCTAGACCTCATGCGTACCTGAATCTGCACACAAAGTGCAGTGAGTAGGGGTGAGTACTAAGTACTCAGTGAGTAAAAAGTATATAAAATAGCTGAAAGCAGGAAATCCAAAGAATACCATAGAGCAAAGCTAAAACTAACAGTCCGATACCTACCACGAACTAACAAAAATAGCAAACCATAGATAACACAAGTAATGTACAAACAAGAATGCAATGCAATGCACATGACCGCTACGGCGTGTAGCCCGATTCGTTTAACGTCGACGACGTTCATTGGGGGTGTGTAAAGACTCCGGAGGGGCTCCTTCAGCCCATGCGCAATACTCATATCACCCGTTACGGCTTGCAGCCCGATCCATACTCGGTCCACATTATGCATATGAGTCACACGACAGTTCAATTTAGTTATTTCCAAATTCCAATTCATTTAATAAGGACAAATACTTTAGTTTGTTTATCATGCAAGAACATGTGACTTAGCATTTTAAAATAGTGATTTCAAACTAGGACTGAGATCAATGATTCTACAAATCATGCTATCATATAGATATCTATCCCCTAAGGATACTACTGGTCGGCACAAAACCCCAAACATTGCTTATAGCCCACATATATACTCAACATAGTGTGCATTTTAACTGCCAATATAGTATTATTCTTGTTCGGGATGGACCAAGTCACAATCCCCAGTCATAACCAATCCCGCACCTGCCATGGGATGCGAGTCACGCCCTAAATAGTGTCACAATGTGATAAGCCGAGGTTTCAAACCCTCAGGCTATCATATACACCAACTACTCACCTCTAACCGGCCGTGGACTCGTCTGCAATGCTTTTTCTCTTCGAATTTGCCGCCTCATGCGTCGAATCTTGTCAAAACAACAGCGAATATATAAATATGGGTCAAAGAAACATAACCCAATCAAAATTAATCGAATAACATAACAATTCACGAAGTTGGTAAAACCCGATCCCCGGTCCCCTTCTCGAAAAATTTCGAAAATCATATCAGTGGATTCCTCGTCTCTCCACGAGTCCGTGCATATAAACTTTATCGAAATCGGAGTTCGAATGGCATTTCAAAACCCAAAAATTCATTTTCATAATCTAAGCCCTAGTTCTTCACAGAGTCTACCCAATTTCATGAATTTTGATGTTGATTCTAGCATAAAATCACGGTTTTGAGTCAAGAAACTTACCTCTAGGCGATACCGTTGAAAAATCTCTTCAAATCACTCAAAACCCTCTCTCGGCGGAGTAAAAATGGTGGAATTGTGTTTTGGGTCGCGTCAGGATCACTATGCACTTTGTTAGTGGACTCCCTCAGACAACGAGGAAGTTTGATTCAGTTTGGGTGATTGTGGATAGGTCGACCAAGTTAGCTCATTTCATTCCTGTGTGTACTACATACTCCTCAGAGCGGTTAGCTGAGATATTCATTCGGGAGATCGTGGGATTGCACGAAATCCCAGTTTCTATCATATTAGACAGAGGTACTCAATTTACTTCGCAGTTCTAGAGGACATTTCAGCGTAAGTTGGGCTCTCAGGTTGAGTTGAGTACTGCATTCCATCCTCAGACGGACGGACAGTCCGAGCGTACTATTCATATCTTGGAGGATATGTTGAGAGCTTGTGTTATTGATTTTAGTGGTTAATGGGCTGATTATTTGCCTCTCGCAGAGTTTGCCTATAACAACAGCTACCAATCTAGTATCCAGATGGCGCCGTATGAGGCTTTATATGGGAGACAGTGTAGATCTCCAGTTGGTTGGTTTGAGCCCAGTGAGGCAAGGTTATTGGGGATAGAGTTAGTCCAGGATGCTTTGGACAGGGTGAAGGTGATTCAGGAGAGACTTCGCACAGCTCAGTCGCGCCAGAAGAGTTATGCGAACCGGAAGGTTTGGGATGTGTCTTATTCTGTGGGTGAGAAAGTCTTACTGAAGGTTTCGCCTATGAAAGGCGAGGGATCAGGTTTGCTGTCATAAGCGCAACAGACATTTACTCATCGCGATCACAATAGCAGTTACGCGATCGCATAGAGTACTAGAGAGCTCAGGAATTTTTACCCTTCACGATCGCGAAGTGTGGGGTGCGATCGCGTAAGGTCAGGTTTGGGTGCATTACCATCGCAGTAGATAGGGTCGCGATCACATAGTGTTGGTTTCGCTGAGCATCGCAATTGCATCAGGGTCCACGCGATCGCGTATAAGGAAACGAGGACCGCTAAAATTTGTGCATCGCGATCGCAAGCCAAGGGCTGCGATCGCATAGAGATAAATGGGCTGACAGAAGGGTTTAAACCAGAACATTTCAGTCGCGAACTAATAGCATATTTCCTCCATTTTTGAGTTACTTGAGAGCTAAGTAACGCGATTAGAAGAGGATTTCATCGGGCGTTCATTGGAGGTAAGTTTTATGGTCTAAATACACGATTCTATCCTAGAATCTTCATCTAATTCACTGAAAATGGAAGGATTAATGGGGGATTTTTGCTCTAAGCCTAGGTTATGGTAAATCAACAATTGGATGGGCAAACAGAGTCCGATTGTGATAAACTTATATGCATGGACTCGTGTTGAGATGAGGATTTCGAAAATATAACTTTTGTAATTTTTCGAGAAGCGTACCGAAAGTCGGGTTTTAGCAACTTTGTGGGTTTTGGTGTAATTCGAGTTGTTTCAATTGGGTAAAGTCCCTTTAGCCTATTTTGATGCATTTCTATTGATTTTGATCAGATTCCACACCCGTTGAGGCCGATTCTTGTGGCAAGGGCATTGTAGACTAGTCTTCAAGCCGAGTCAAGGTGAGTAATGGGTCTGGGTGATGACAACCGGGTTCGAAACCCCGGTATATCACTATGTGACGCCGTATTGAGGCGAGACACGTACTCTCCTGTGAGTGCGGGGTCGAATGTGATTGGGGACTATGGCTTAGTCCGAGCTGTTGATACTATACTGTGTTGTTGGCTATTATTGAGCCGATGAACCTCCTACTTGGATGGTTGTAGATATATTTGGGCTTTGAGCCAGTTATTGGGATCCCGCGAGGATCGTTGCTAATGTTTCTATGATATTGGCATGCTATTTTGGTACCAGTCCTGAGCTATTACTGTCTAAAATAGTTTTCCAAACTCTAAAATTTCTGAAACACTGTTTTCTATTGAACATGATAAAAAGAGATTTCAAATACTATTTCTGTGCCTGTGAGGCTTGCATTGAATTATAGCTGACTGGTAGTGGATCGGGCTGCGTGCCGCAGCATATCATGATATTGTGCTTGGGCTTTAGAAGCCCCTCCGGATATTGATCCCCCATAGTGAGCACAGGTACCCAAATGGATCGGGCTACGCGCCGTAGCGGTCATATTCATGCATTGCATTGTATTTAGCTATACCTGTTATTCTGATAGCTGATATTGCTGGTTTCTGATATTGCTCATGTTGATAACTGATACAGGATATTGTTGCATAGCCTTACTTAGTGTTGTATTGGGTTTTCTTACCTTCGCTGTCTTACCCTTGCTTATTTCCACTGAGTTGGAAGTACTCACACTACTCCCTGCACCTTGTGTGCAGATCCAGGTACATCATAGCAGAGCTGAGACCATATCTGCTCGGAGAGCTTCACTTGGACAGTCGAGGTGGCTGCTAGCGTCCGCAGGACCTGACTCTCCAGTTTATCTTTATTTTCTTAGTCTATTCTACACTTGTTCATAGTTGTATACACTATCACAACTTATTATTCTGGTAGAGGCTCATGTCTTGTGACTCCTGATTCGGTGGGAGATTTATATTGGTTTTGAGATGTCTAATCCCGGTGTGTTGGATATTATTTTCATTCTACTATCATTGTTTATGCTTAAAAAGGGTAAATTGTAGCTGATAGCTCTGTGTTATAGTTGATTGGTCGGGCTGGCCTAGCAATGAGCTGGGCGCGATCACGATCGGGTGTTGGGGTCGTGAAAGCCTCCTACATATCTTGGGCTAAACAGGAATCAGGTCACTGTAGTTCGGGAAGTTTTGGTAGCTGGGACTACCGTAGACTAAGACTTTGATGTTTCTGTTGTTGTTGCTGCTATTGCTGCTGCCGCTTACTGACCTCCTTATTACACCAAAAGAAAAATGGAAATTAAACTAGTTGTGCCTATCAACTATGAGTTACAAGCTTCCTATCTATGTTTCTTTGGAACTAGATCTTGAGTCTTAGCTGATTTTTGCCGCAGGATTCAATCTGAATCTTGATGCTCTCAAGCTGTGAGTATTTATTTATTTCTATAGCTTTTGAGTTGAAAAAGGATTGGCGGGGCTTGCGACATCCATCAGATTTCGAGCGGTTCACCCTTTCATTCGCCTTGACGTTCAAACTCACTTCTTTTCTTCTTCTCTTCTATCATGCTGGAGGGGAACTTGTTCCATCGGTCCTCTTGCGCCTTGCGCTTTCTTGGGATCAACCTGCTTTAAGATATCCAAAACGAACAAACGAACAAAATTTTTCTGCCCCAGTTTGCACTAGGAAAATTTCGTGAGTTAGTTATGACATATATTCAAGCGGTCCCATCAGGATGGTGCATCCTGGTGATTGGATCGAGGCGGTGTTGGGACATGGTCGGGTTATGCCGAGATTCGACGGGTTATGCCGTTGAGGTCACCGGGTTATGACGAGACTTGGAAAAGAAAATGCTCCTTGGGTTATGCCAGGGAGATCCAACAGGTTATGCCGTTGGGTCCGACGAGTTATGCCGTCGAGGTCATCGGGTTATACCGAGACCTGGAAAAGGAAAAGGCGGCTCATTGGGTTATGCCAGGGAGATTCAACGGGTTATGTCATTGGGTCTGACGGGTTATGCCATCGGGGTCATCGGGTTATGCCGAGGCCTTGAAAAGAAAAAGAGGCTCCTTAGGTTATGCCAAGGAGATTCAACGGGTTATGCCATTGGGTCCGACGGGTTATGCCGTCGGGGTCATCGGGTTATGCCGAGACCTGGAAAAGAAAAAATGGCTCCTTGGGTTATGCCAAGGAGATTCAACGGGTTATGCCGTCGGGGTCATTGGGTTATACCGAGACATGGAAAAGAAAAAAAAGGCTCACTGGGTTATGCCAAGGAGATTCAACGGGTTATGTCGTTGGGTCCGATGGGTTATGCCGTCAGGGGCATCGGGTTATGCCGAGACCTGGAAAAGAAAAAGAGGCTCCTTGGGTTATGACAGGGAGATTCAACGGGTTATGCCGTTGGGTCTGACGGGTTATGCCATCGGGGTTATCGGGTTATGCCGAGACCTGGAAAAGAAAAAGAGGCTTCTTGGGTTATGCCAAGGAGATTCAACGGGTTATGCCGTTGGGGAGAAAATCAGAGAGGAAACTTACCTTTGGTTGATTTTCTGCTACGAAGTTTTTCCTGTGCTTGTACATTGCATCCTTTTTCAGGCTGCGTCCATTTCTTGCATGGTTGCCGGGATTGCACCTATTCTAAGCGTTCAACAAAGAACAATTTGTTAGTTTACAATGGCAGTTGGTTTTGTGGCCTTGATTATCATGATTGCTGGACCGTTGTTCATTTCTGTCGAGAACCTTACTGTTCGGAGATCTTAAAAAGGGGATTCTCCCGAACTTGACAGAACTGGAACGCTCGGGCCTTCACGATGATTTGCCTGTGTGGGCGTTGGATTTTTGCCTCATTCTATTGTTCAGGACCTTTGCCTTCGGTCCTCTCTCCTTTTTCAAAGGCTTTTCCTCTAGGGAATATGAACAAACAATGGTCAGTTAGGATTGGACTAACGCACTAGCTGAGGCGGGGCCTTTTCTTCGGCTTCTGTTAGGTGGAGCCCTGTGGAACCAATTCTGCCACCTTTTACTTTGTAACAAGTTTTGGAGTTTGGGGCTAAAATGAAAGAGATTCCAAGGAAAGAAAGCCAATATGGAGTGGAAAAGATGAATTTAAAAGAAAAAGTAGAAATGTCCCTTTTAGGGATAAAGAAAACTTATCTGGGGTGCATGCTGACTTCAAATGGACATGACATGCTTCTTGGACTGGACACCCGACCTGTAACACTTCTGGCTTCTTATAAACCCATTGATCCATACTTCCGAACCAGGAAACCTTTCCAACACTTCCAGTGATGAGATACCTCTTTTTCGGCCGATAGCGCCCTTTGCGGGTTTTCGCTAACTGACCTCTCTCATTTCTCTTCTCAGCGTCGCTAGATTGCGCTCTTTGTGAGTTTTCACTAAATGGACTCTCTCATTTTGTTTTCTCTGCTTTCTTCGTCTCATGGTGCCCGAAGGTTTTCACCGATAAGACTCTCTCATTTATCGCTTTCTGTTTTGAGTGTTCGCTTTCCTTTGATAATGTCTCTTAGCGTCCGTGCTTTGGCAATTGATCCGAAGGACTTGCGCTTGGTTTTGGGAAAAGTAATTGTGGATGGGATTACAACTTTGATTGACTTGCTCTTGGTTTTGGGAAAAGGAATTATGGATAAGATTACAACTTTGGAATCATTTGGTGAGCTCAATGGCTGAACCATTACAACATCTGCCCCAGTTTCAATTTTGGGGGATGATTGTTTTTGGTTTGGTTTGACTGAACCCTAGATAGAGGTTGCCTACGTATCCTTTCAGAATCAAGTCAGAACGTATTCCAGGATATCATTTGATGATGTTTTGTTTGAATGGTTGATTGGTGGTTTTTGTCACGACCCCAAATCCGGTCGTGATGGAGCCCAACACACTGCTAGGCCAGCCTGACCAATTAACAACAATCACGGAGCCATAAGCTCACTTTATCCAATTTAAGCATACGGAAATAATTCAACAGTGATAGATACATATTAAAAACAGGGAGCCAAGTCCCAACACGTGCCAACTCCCATAGACCGAAGGGTCAAGAGTCATGAGCCTCTACGGAATATACAAGTGTAAATAGTGAATATAACTGTGCACAAGTGTGGGATGATTAGAACAAAATATAGACAAACTAGAGAATCAGGTCCTGCGAAAGCTGGCAGCTACCTCGACTGTCCAAAAGCACTCCCGAGCCGCAATGGAATCAGCTCTGCTGTAATGTACCTGGATCTGCACACAAGGTGTAGGGAGTCGGGTGTGAGTACTTCCAACTCAGCGGTAATAAAAGTAAATAATGTTGAAGGGAAGAAAACCACGCAAGGCACTATCTCTTGCTACACAATACATAACTATCATTAAACTTCAAAACACTATCATTTTATTCCTTTTCAGCATATGTGAGTAGATTATTTAGAAATCTCAATTTTTAGCTACTTTCTTTCATTATAACATACCAATACCGGGGAGAATCTCAAGCAGTGCAAGTCAGCACTCAAATCAGCCTCTCGGGCTCAAGACTCCTTAACAATTTATACCAGGAGATCTGGTCAATAAAACAACAAATGCACATGTGCCAGTAAAGTATGAGTGCTGAATGTTATGCCACGTAGTACACGTAAACCAATGTATGTATGCCATGCAATGCATATGACTGCTACGGCGTGTAGCCCGATCCTTTTGGGTACCCGTGATCACTGGGGGTGTCCAGACTCCGGAGGGGTTCCTACAGCCCAAGCACAATATCAATATCACACCTGCTGCGGCGCGCAGCCCGATCCATATACCACTGCGGCGTCCAGTCCGATCCATGCATGTGTATGCATATGCTCACATGAATGTCATGCCCTAACATATGGCCCTCGGCCCCAATCAGTCTAACAAATAATCAAGAAAGCCCTACGGCAACAATATCATATTAGCTCACAGCAAAAAAATATTATTAAGACCTTGTTCAAGTTTTTCATAACCTTATAAAAATGTTGAATAGCAATAATTCCATTTTAAACCTTAAATTTAGAATAAAATATGCTCAGTGTTATCAACACAGTGATACCAATCCTTGAAGGATTCAAATAATTGGCACGAAGCCCAAACGTGATAATTAGTCCAATTCATTTTAACAATTAGATGTTATTATTTATTACGCGGGACGGACCAAGTCACGATCCCCAATGGTGCTCTACCCCACGCCCGTTATTCGGCATGCAAGTCACCTCAACACAGCACTAAGATGTGCAAGTCCGGGTTTACTAACCCTCAGGACATCATTTACAAGAATTACCCACTTCGAATCGACGAAAGCTCATGCCCGCGACGCCTTAGCTCCTCGAACAAGCATCCACGCACGTCAAAACTAGCACAAATCGGCACAAATATATCAAAATAGGCTAATGGAACATGACCCAATCGAAAGAACTCGAAAAATATCAAAAATCACGAAATTTGCAAAACCCGAGCCCCCGGCCCACATCTCGAAAAATTTCGAAACTCATATTTCCAGAATCCTCGTCTCGCCACGAGTCCATACATATAAAATTTACCAAAATCGGAGTTCGATTGGCATTTCAAAACCCAAATTTTCGTTTTCAATATCTAGGCCACAATCCTTCACAATTTCTACCCAAATTCATGAAGATTGATATTAATTCTACCATAAAATGATGTTTTTGAGTCAAGAAACTTACCTCCGATGAATACCCGATGATTTCCCAGCATTTTCCCGTGATTTCTTCTCTCTAGGGCTCAAAAATGGTGTTTTGGGTATATGAACCCGTAAGCCCTCTGTTCTGCAATTAAACTTACTACTTGAACATTTAACTCTACGCGATCGCAGCACTGGGCTCGCGATTGCGATGCACAAATCCTGTCTGCCACATTTTCCTCTACGCGATCGCGTGAACCTGGACGCGATCGCAGTGACCCACTTAACGACCCTACGCGATCGCATCAATACACACGCGATCGCGATGCACAACCAGTCGACCTTACGCGATCGCATCACTCTTCCCGCGATCGCGAAGAACAAATTTCCGGCCTCACTCCTGATACACTACGCGATCGCAGACTCAACCTTGCGATCGCAGAGCTTCCCAGCTTTACCCTACGCGATCGCATACATAGCTTCGCGATCGCGAAGCACAAAAATTCTCTGCATTTATTGCAGCAGAAACAGCAGTGCCTTTGGCACAAATTGGTCCGTTTGGACCCCCGAATTCATCCCGAGGCTCCCGGACCCCAACGAAAACCACCAACATACTCCAAAACACGATACAAACTTGTTCCAATCATAAAAACACCATCCTAAACATCAAAATCACCAATTACACACGGATTCAAGCCTAAGTTTCTTCAAAATTTCCGAATTGCTCATTCAATCAAAAACCCGACCAAACGACGTCCGAATGACCTGAAAATTTTCAGACATATCCAAAATCGCATAATGAAGCTACAGGAATTGTCAGAATTCCATTCCGACCCCCGGATCAAAATCTCACCTACCGTTCGGATTTCGCCAAAATTCAACCTTAGCCAATTCAAGCCTATTTCTACACCGGATCTCCAAATTCAATTCCGATTGCTCTCCTAAGTCATAAATGATCCCTCGAAACTAGTCGAATCATCATAATCCGATTCCGAGCACTCTAACTCGATAGTCAACTCTAGGTTGACTTTCCATATTCAAACTTCCTTCAAACATGCTATTTGCTTCATTTTCAATTCAATTCACTCCTAACTCACCCGATAGGTTCTAACACTAATATAGAAACATAAGACATGTTAATGCAAGGTAACGGGGTGGCAATTCCCATAACGACGGGCCGGGTCGTTACATTCTCCCCAACTTAAACAAATTCTCGTCCTCGAGCGGACTCAGAGTTGTACTGGAAGCAACCCAATAGCCGAATGACCTTACCAAGCATATACCCGGGCGATCATACGTCACCCTATCTCACATAAGTCCGAAAACACCATATAGTCAAAACTTCACAGACCATCTGGACCATAAATCACATTGCACTTTCTGAAATCATAGGCCTAATGCAAATCCCATGCCTATACTCAGGATACACTCGAATCCTCTGCAATAACCCATATTCACTACTCCGGCTGAGATCATATGATGTATCAAACAACCCAATCACTCGAGACAATAGTCTCTAATCACACAATTTCCCATGATAACCAAATACCAACCGAAAAACCCTTTTTTATTAGATAGAGTCTTGTTCCAACACCTTCATATCATGCCCACGGCAACCGAACACGCGATATATCGAACCCATCTCTCAGGTCAACCATTCATGAATCCATTTCACTTTTAACCGATACCACAATAGGTTTCGGAGTCAAGCCTCGATTTTTACCTTTCTAACAAGCTAAGATCCAATATGCTCGTATTCATTAATGACTCCAACGGTCATTTCGATTATAACACACCGCACTGGTGATAAGACACCTTAACACCGGCCTAAGCCACGACGAGCACAACATAGGCTCCAATAGAAACGTATGCACACACTCGAATCATGATAGCTCAATTTATGACAACTGTCTCCAGCAAATAGAGCTGCAATTCAATTCCTCTGTGCCATCATAACATAGAACTGAGATCGCGTCTCGCATTATAGAAATAGAGTACCTGAATCCTCCTCGAGAGGTCATAACATCACGTAGCCTTGCCGCGATTCGTGATTCTACCCCAACATTATTACTCATGAAGCACCTTAAGCCACTAAGCTCAAAATGGTTAGCCACGCACGGATCTAGGTCTTGAACCCACGCAATCAACCTCACCCACGGTGAAACAATTAACGTAAGCTATCAAATACTGAAAGGACACAACCGACGTGTCATTTGCCAAGCGATACTCAAAACGGACTTTTCCTCATAAGTGGGGAAGTATTGTATACCCAGTAGCATATAACTAACTATATTTTCACAATATTCTGTCGCGGCGTGCAACCCGCTCCAATGACATACCCGTGGCGACGTGCCACCCGATCCAGATACCATACCCGTGGCGGTGTGCCACCCGATCCAAATAACGTGTGGCGACGTGCCACCCGATCCACGCATAAATCTCGCAAAAGGAAATGCATATCGAGTCGAATTTTCTCATTACAGACAAACATATATATATATAGCCTCAAGCTCAGCCACACGAAACGCATCCTACAAAGTTCCTCAATACCGGAACCGAATCAATGGTAGATACCTCTACACCGACATCCGCCACTAAGGTCCAACCGACAAAGCAATGCCTACCAGAGCCGTCCGCTGGTCCTGGGTACAACTACTCCGTTGGAGCATACTCTGATTCTTCGCTACGCAATTTGTGCCATTTTCCGACATAGTCCATATCACATTAGTCTAGACAATCCGACCCATGACAACCAGAGTCAGCAATTAAGTATCATAATCCGAATTCGTCTTATCAAGTCAAGAGAGAGCCACTAGGGCTTCCGATTTCCCATAACCACAAAACGATGTCGATACACACGATATACAACCACTGCATAGGCGGATTACGATAACTTCTAGTCTCCAACACATATATGACACATGAATCGCTATACCTGGTTCCACACTCCACTGTATGAATACATAACGCACATCAAGCGCCCATTCATACCACGAAAGCCATTCAAAAATTTCACTATGCCATCAACGACTCAGTTATTATAGTCGATCCAACAAGAGAATACCACCATACCACCGGATATCATCAGTTTACATTGCCTTGTCCTTTTTGGATCATATTCCCTGCCAAGTTAATAGAATAGCAGTACCATTTTCTTAAATTATCAGAAAGATCGATTCTTAATTCACCTGCAGCTGTCCGCGCTGCTCAATAATTTTATTGACTTCCCATATATTATGAACTGATCTCAAAACCTAGAATATACCATTATCAACTTTCCATAACACAACGTGTATACCATATTACACTAAGACAACATGGAAATTCATATCCCTTTCCTCCGCCTCAACATCGGCGCACTCCACTAGTCAAGGACTTTCGTGATCCCATATAGAAGAAAACTCATTACACATTCCACACTTCGCATACCGACAGGAGTATACTCATTTTCAAACCATGATAAAACACATCACAAACTATTTCTTCCCATTCGTTGCATAAGTTTAACTGCCAGGACTGAGTCCTTATACCCATATCAAGTTACACAACTGCCAGCACTCAAGAGCTTTGCTGCAATGTCCGCAAGACTCATTACTTCAACCACACACCAGGAATCAATCGTATTCCTTTTTATACCATTCTGGTTTATTAACAAGTCGTTCCATTTACCCAGTTTCCTTTCCGATTCATCTCTAATTTCATATCAGTCTTTACTATAGTACCATAATACATCAACTCATGTTACCACACGAGACTCGTACACAAGACCACACGGTCTAAGACCCATAGGCCACTGAATACTCTCTCAATGTTTCCCAAAAGTGCCACATTCTACCATACTTTATTTTGGTGAATTTCCCGCGATTTTTTTAAATTGTTATCATAACTTCCCAATACGGATACCTAGAATCCCATCATTCATATGATATAATACAAGCCTTGATCTTCTCTAACGAAACCGCCATCTTTAGCCACATACACAAACCTTAAGGCACCTGACTGTTACAAGCAAAATCTTGAACACTGCAAAACCATTCTCGGGCATCATTCACCCTTATTAAGCTGTAATTCAACTGTCCTATTGATTAGAACCACTCGTGTTTTGTTAGAACTCTGACATCGCAGAACATGATTACTTACGGATACAATCAACTATCTTTCTTTTCTATACGGTGAATATTCTTTACCAACAGCAATTCAAAACACCCTAGTACTTCATCAGATCTACGAAGCACCATAACCTTTACCAGAATTTCCCAACATACTTAGAGACAGAATCAACATAGCACATAATAATGCAATCAGTTAATCAATAACAACCTCCCCAACTTAGCTCGGAGTCATACATCAAAGCACTTTCAACCACTCATATCATTATTACTCAAGTGATGCCGAAATGTTAATATGAGATTAAACTCAAGTCATTTACAAGCCTTGACAGAGACTCGAATCATCGGAGACCTTAGCTCTTCTGCAATTCTTGCAGATATACATGCACCACCAATAAGCCCACTCTCTTTAGGTGACAGAAATCTTTCTAAGTCCCAAATTTTGCAAAAATTTTGGCAGAGTTTCCTTTGTAAATTGGCCTATCCACCTGCCAGAGAATCACCAAACCATTCTAACAATACATCCACAACTCAACAAGATATCACAATGTATTTCAACAACATTAAATCTCAATACTATACGAATCATATTATCATAATTTATACTTGAACCTGCGTTGTACCTGCTCGAATCATAACACATATCAAAATCACTTTAGTCTTCCTGAGTTTAAACTCGTTCCACTACACATAAGGCACTTTACCTTCCAATTACGAGATATGATAGTTATTTCTCACGCCCATAGCTAGGGCTACATATCAAATCACAATAAGAATTGAATACCTTACAGCTCTCCCATTATCAAACTGCCATTTGCACAATAAGGATCAGTACCGATCGTATGAACTTCATAATACCGACTCGCAAAACTAATACCTTGTTCCTCAAGCCATAGACAAGGATCCGGCCTCAAGTCCTCCCGACTGGCCCAACATGAACTCATGGAGATTATATCTCGCCCCTCGATAGGGGAATTGCAAGCCATAAGTCAATTATATTACTGAGCGCTCGATGCGTACACAGACGTGCGGAAGGAATTTCAAAATTATATCTCCAGCTGAATCAAGTGCGCACGATAAGAATTCCAAGAAATGTGAAGTGTTTCCTAAAGGTTCGCAGCCTCCCGAGGATAAGTACATGCGTCCTCGTACCGATCCACAAGACTCTACTAACCGGCTCAAGACTCATGAGGCCTAGTAAACCTACGGTCTAGCACTCTATGTGTCACGACCCCAAATCCGGTCGTGATGGCGCCCAGCACACTGCTAGGCCAGCCTGACCAATTAACAACAATCACGGAGCCATAAGCTCACTTTATCCAATTTAAGCATACGGAAATAATTCAACAGTGATAGATACATATTAAAAATAGGGAGCCAAGTCCCAACACGTGCCAACTCCCATAGACCGAAGGGTCAAGAGTCATGAGCCTCTACGGAATATACAAGTGTAAATAGTGAATATAATTGTGCACAAGTGTGGGGTGATCAGAACAAAATATAGACAAACTGGAGAATCAGGTCCTGCGAACGCTGGCAGCTACCTCGACCGTCCAAAAGCACTCCCGAGCCGCAATGGAATCAGCTCTGCTGTAATGTACCTGGATCTGCACACAAGGTGCAGGGAGTCGGGTGTGAGTACTTCCAACTCAGCGGTAATAAAAGTAAATAATGCTGAAGGGAAGAAAACCACGCAAGGCACTATCTCTTGCTACACAATACGGAACTATCATAAAACTTCAAAACACTATCATTTTATTCCTTTTCAGCATATGTGAGTAGATTATTTAGAAATCTCAATTTTTAGCTACTTTCTTTCATTATAACATACCAATACCGGGGAGAATCTCAAGCAGTGCAAGTCAGCACTCAAATCAGCCTCTCGGGCTCAGCACTCCTTAACAATTTATACCAGGAGATCTGGTCAATAAAGCAACAAATGCACATGTGCCAGTAAGTATGAGTGCTAAAATGTTATGCCATGTAGTACACGTAAACCAATGTATGTATGCCATGCAATGCATATGACCGCTACGGCGTGTAGCCCGATCCTTTTGGGTACCCGTGCTCACTGTGGGGGTTCAGACTCCGGAGGGGCTCCTACAGCCCAAGCACAATATCAATATCACACCTGCTGCGGCGCGCAGCCCGATCCATATACCACTGCGGCGTGCGGTCCGATCCATGCATGTGTATGCATATGCTCATATGAATGTCATGCCCTAACATATGGCCCTCGGCCCCAATCAGTTTAACAGATAATCAAGAAAACCCTACGGCAACAATATCATATTAGCTCACAGCAAAAAAAATATTATTAAGACCTTGTTCAAGTTTTTCATAACCTTATAAAAATGTTGAATAGCAATAATTCCATTTTAAACCTTAAATTTAGAATAAAATATGCTCAGTGTTATCAACACAGTGATACCAATCCTTGAAGGATTCAAATAATTGGCACGAAGCCCAAACGTGATAATTAGTCCAATTCATTTTAACAATTAGGTGTTATTATTTATTACGCGGGACGGACCAAGTCACGATCCCCAATGGTGCTCTACCCCACGCCCGTTATTCGGCATGCAAGTCACCTCAACACAACACTAAGATGTGCAAGTCCGGGGTTTACTAACCCTCAGGACATCATTTACAAGAATTACCCACTTCGAATCGACGAAAGCTCATGCCCGCGACGCCTTAGCTCCTCGAACAAGCATCCACGCACGTCAAAACTAGCACAAATCGGCACAAATATATCAAAATAGGCTAATGGAACATAACCCAATCGAAAGAACTCAAAAAATATCAAAAATCACGAAATTTGCAAAACCCGAGCCCCGGGCCCACATCTCAAGAAATTTTGAAACTCATATTTCCAGAATCCTCGTCTCGCCACGAGTCCATACATATAAAATTTACCAAAATCGGAGTTCGATTGGCATTTCAAAACCCAAATTTTCGTTTTCAATATCTAGGCCACAATCCTTCACAATTTCTACCCAAATTCATGAAGATCGATGTTAATTCTACCATAAAATGATGTTTTTGAGTCAAGAAACTTACCTCCGATGAATACCCGATGATTTCCCAGCATTTTCCCGTGATTTCTTCTCTCTAGGGCTCAAAAATGGTGTTTTGGGTATATGAACCCGTAAGCCTTCTGTTCTGCAATTAAACTTACTGCCTGAACATTTAACTCTACGCGATCGCAGCGCACTGGGCTCGCGATCGCGATGCACAAATCCTGGGCTGCCAACTTTTCCTCTACGCGATCGTGTGAACCTGGACGCGATCGCAGTGACCCACTTAACGACCCTACGCGATCGCATCAATACACACGCGATCGCGATGCACAACCAGTCGACCTTACGCGATCGCATCACTCTTATCGCGATCGCGAAGAACAAATTTCCGGCCTCACTCTGATACACTACGCGATCGCAGACTCAACCTTGCGATCGCAGAGCTTCCCAGCTTTACCCTACGCGATCGCATACATAGCTTCGCGATCGCGAAGCACAAAAATTCTCTGCATTTATTGCAGCAGAAACAGCAGTGCCTTTGGCACAAATTGGTCCGTTTGGACCCCCGAATTCATCCCGAGGCTCCCGGGACCCCAACGAAAACCACCAACATACTCCAAAACACGATACGAACTTGTTCCAATCATAAAAACACCATCCTAAACATCAAAATCACCAATTACACACGGATTCAAGCCTAAGTTTCTTCAAAATTTCCGAATTGCTCATTCAATCAAAAACCCGACCAAACGATGTCCGAATGACCTAAAGATTTGCAGACATATCCAAAATCGCATAGTGAAGCTACAGGAATTGTCGGAATTCCATTCCGACCCCCGGATCAAAATCTCACCTACCGTTCGGATTTCGCCAAAATTCAACCTTAGCCAATTCAAGCCTATTTCTACACCGGATCTCCAAATTCAATTCCGATTGCTCTCCTAAGTCATAAATGATCCCTCGAAACTAGTCGAATCATCCGAATCCGATTCCGAGCACTCTAACTCGATAGTCAACTCTAGGTTGACTTTCCATATTCAAACTTCCTTCAAACATGCTATTTGCTTCATTTTCAATTCAATTCACTCCTAACTCACCCGACAGGTTCTAACACTAATATAGAAACATAAGACATGTTAATGCAAGGTAACGGGGTGGCAATTCCCGTAACGACGGGCCGGGTCGTTAGTTCTGGATTCTAAAGAGGGTAGCCAAGGAAAGGTAACCACCTCAAAATGTTTTGTAAAAGGGTGGATTGTGTTTGGGTAGCGGGAATAAAAGCCTTCATCATCTCAAACTGCAGCAAGACATCATCGGAGTAAGCTTAGACATAGTACCTCTTGACTGCGTCTGCGTTCACTGCGATTTTGGGATCGTTTCCTTCGACATCGCCCAGATACAATGCTCCTCTTGGTAGTATTTTTCTGATGATGTGCGGACCCTTCCAATTAGGAGCAAATTTTCCTTTCGCTTCCTGGTGGTGGGGAAGGATGCATTTCAACACAAACTATCCGACTTCAAAATTCTTGGGTCGCACTTTCTTGTTGTAAGCACGTGCCATTCTTTGTTGGTACAACTACCTGTGATAGACCGCAGCCATTCGCTTCTCATCAATTAAGGTTAATTGCTCCAATCGGGTTTTGACCCATTCATTGTCTTCAGTTTCTGCTTCGACAATGGTTCGGAGCGAGGGAATTTCCACTTCCGTCGGTATCACAACTTCGGTTCCATAAACCAAAAGGTATGGGGTGGCTCCCACCGATGTACGCATTAAAGCTAGAGTGGCAAGTGCGTTAGCCTGTTCGTTGTGATATTGCGGGATGTACGTGAACTCTATCGATGCGAATTGCTTGCCGAGATCTCCTGCATGCTGTCGGTAAGGGAGGAGCTTGATGTCTCGGGTCTCCTATTCACCTTGGGTTTGTTTGATAATCAGATCCGAATCTCCCATGATTAGTAAATCTTCAACATTTTGATCAATTTCCATATTCATGCCCATGATGCAGGCCTCATATTTAGCTGTATTGTTTGCATAAAAGAAATCGAGCCTGGGGTAGCTGGGTAGTGTTGACCGGTGGGAGAGATCAAAATTGCCCCAATCCCTACACCTTTAGCGTTTACTGCTCTGTCGATGAATATTTTCCAAGTATGGTGTCCTCAGGGACTGTTTCTATTGTGTTTACCTCCTCATCTAGAAAGTAGGTATTCAATGGTTGATACTCTTCATCAATCTGGTTTTCAGCCAAGTGATCTGTCAACGCCCGGGCTTTCTTTGCCGTGCGAGTGACATGGACTATGTCGAACTCAGTAAGCAGGATTTGCCATTTTTCCAACCTTTCGGTGGACATCGGTTTCTGGAATATGTATTTCAAAGGATCTAGTCTGGTAATAAGGTGAGTGGTATGAGCTTGGAGGTAGTGTCTCAATTTCTGAGCGGCCCATGTTAGGGTACAACATGTTCTTTCCAACAAAGTGTACTTGACTTCATAACTAGTGAACTTCTTGCTCAAATAGTAGATTGCATGCTCTTTCTTCCCTGTTGCATCATGTTGCCCGAGGACACAGCCAAAAGAGTTTTCCAAGACTGTCAAATACAAAAATAGAGGTCTCTCTTGCTCCGGAGGGACTAAGACCGGAGGATTCGACAGATATTCTTTGATTTTGTCAAAAGCTTCTTGACACTCGGCCGTCCATTTGATTACGACATCTTTCCTCAACAACTTGAATATGGGCTCACACGTGGAAATCAATTGGGCGATGAACCTGCTGATTTAGTTTAGTCAACCCAAAAGACTTATTACGTCTTTCTTCGTTCTTGGAGGAGGTAAGTCCTGGATGGCTTTTATCTTTGTTGGGTCCAACTCAATACATGTCCTACTGACTATGAAGCCCAGGAGTTAACCTGATGGGACTCTGAAGGCGCATTTGGCCGGATTTAGCTTCAAATCGTACTTTCGCAACCTTTCGAAGAATTTCCTCAAGTCTCGGACATGATCGTCTTGAGTTCTGGACTTGACGATCACATCTTCCACGTACACCTCTATTTCCTGATGCATCATGTCGTGGAAGATGGCGATCATGGCTCTCATGTATGTCGCTCCAACGATCATGTATGTCGTGGGTTTGGGATTGGATGGGAACAGGTTAGGTGGGTAATGAGAAGGGTTAATCTTAACCGTTGGATTGGTGTGATCCAACGGCTCAGGAGTGGCATAACATATACGACGTGGTTTGGACGTCACAGTAGCCGGGTCTCTTGGGCCAGGTAGCCGGGCTCAAATTTGGGCTTGGTAGGATGCTGGGCCCCTGTCCAATTTTGTTGTCCTTGTTTCCTATTTCTTTTTGCTTCTTTTTCTACTTAATTCCTAACTTATTAACCAAAATTCAAGATTATGTTATAGAATAAAAAATATGTTTAAAGCAAATACTAATCAACTTCTACTAACAATTAACACACATAATTAAATATCAATATAAATCACACAACTAGCCCTTTAAATGCCAAATATAAAGCGTATTATTTTGTGATTTTATATTTTGGGAAACAAACTTAATTACTCCTAATAAAACTTAAATGTAAATAAAACATATTTTTGTGTTTTATATTAATTTACAAAT
Organism: Nicotiana noctiflora; assembly: GCA_032618575.1. Lineage (NCBI taxonomy): Eukaryota > Viridiplantae > Streptophyta > Magnoliopsida > Solanales > Solanaceae > Nicotiana > Nicotiana noctiflora. The sequence continues at coordinate 60,951 of JASVEL010002952.1, forward strand.
AACACATATAGACAAAAATGCAAATAATAATTAAGAAATTACACAAAATTCACAGAAAATCACACACAACACAAAACTACTTTATTTATGATTTTTTGGGAGTAATTGTCATATAGGACAAAAATCACATGCTCACAGCTATATGCCATAAATGTATTCATATATTTTTAAATTAATATAATTTATGTATTCATATGTATTATATAACTTCTCTGAATATTGCTAAGTATTGGAGTATTCTTCGGTTGAGAATCTTTTTTGTAACTGGAAATACAAAATTTGTGTTATAATTGAGTTCGTTGAATTATATTAGGAGTTTATTATATTAATTGATTCATTTTCCGTTTAAAAATAGTGTAATCCCATGTTTTATGCCGTGAATATAGTAGAATACTATAATCTATACAGTTGTAATCCCACGTTTCACGCTATGAACACTCGAATGCAACAACTGATTAGTTGGACTTCCCTGATTCACGTCTATTTTTCCTACTGTATTCATAAATACAGTAGCTTAAATACATCTTATAACAGCAGAAAACGTATCTACAATTCGTAATATAGCAACCACTAAAAGATAATGCATTATGAAAATTTCTCTTTTATTAATTTTTTATTGTTGTTGTTGTTGTTGTTGTTGTTGTTAATTCTTCATTTATAGGAATTTTTACACAAATAGTCATTCAAATTTAGTGTTTATTGTTTTTGGTCAGAATAATTAACGTGGATAACTGCCTACCCATGTATATATAAATATATATATATATATATATATATATATATATATATATATATATATATATATATATATATATATATATATATATATATATATATATGTATATATGTTAGGCGCCATGATCACTTCTGATTAAGGGATCTTTCCATACCCGCCTAAAATGGCTAATGAGGTTACGACTCATCTGATATGTCCAAAATAACCTCCTAACGTGGGCCCGACCCGAAAAGGTCAACTCATACATCAATATCTATAAATACCAAAGGAGGAGCCAGGAAAGAGGGTTCCACTCTCTCCCCATAGGGAGTCTAAAAATACAGAGTAAAACACAGAGTGAGAACCCAAGACAAAAAATAGAAAGAGGGTAGATCGAATGAAACATGAGTGTAAAGCTCTGAAATAGGCAGACTACTCTATTATCATGAATAAAGATCACCGATATTTTCTGCTACTAATAGAAATATTTCATTATCTTTTGCCGGGTTAAATTTTGGATGTGTTACGACTTGCTATGATTTGCCCTCCATTTACATTAATTATTTTGAATTCATAACCGCTCGTTAACATTTTGAACCAAACAATTTGGCGCCATCTGTGAGGATTTCCTAGCAAGATCGCGTAGCCCTTCATGAAATCATAAACAAAAAGAAAATATCTAGGAAAGGGAAAATAACCCAATCAGAGCAAGCCTGATTCATCTCGTCCGCACACAAGTACTCGAGCAACGAGCCCTTCACTCAAATTAATCAATGAATGTTCAACGACAGTTGAATTGGGACACAGTCCATATGCCTTCGCTGAATTAATTCAACCATAGTTGAATCAGTACTCGGGCTACGAGCCCTCGACTCAAATTAATCAACGAATGTTCAACGATAGTTGAACTAGGACTCAGGCCATGAGCCTTCGCCAAATCAATTCAACCATAGTTGAATCAGTACTCGAGCTACAAGACCTAGACTCAAATTAATCAATGAATGTTCAACGATAGTTGAACTGGGACTAAGGCCATGAGCCTTCGCCAAATTAATTCAACCATAGTTGAATCAGTACTCGGGCTACGAGCCCTCGAATCAAATTAATGAACGAATGTTCAATGACAATTGAACTGGGACTCAGGCCATGAGCCTTCTTCAAATTAATTCAACCATAGTTGAATCAATACTCGGGCTACGAGCCCTCGACTTAGATTAATCAACGAATGTTCAATGACAGTTGAACTAGGACTCAGGTCATGAGCCTTCGCCAAATTAATTCAACCATATTTTAATCAGTACTCGGGCTACGAGCCCTCGACTCAGATTAATCAACGAATGTTCAACGATAGTTGAACTGGGACTCAGTCCACGAGCCTTCACCAAATTAATTCAACAATAGTTAAATGAATACTCGGGCCACGAGCCCTCGACTCAAATTAATCAACGAAAGTTCAACGACAGTTGAACTGGGACTCAGGCCATGAGCTTTCGCCAAATTAATTCAACCATAGTTGAATCAGTACTCGGGCTACGAGCCATCGACTCAGATAAATCAATGAATGTTCAATGACAGTTGAACCGGGACTCAGGCCATGAGCCTTCGCCAAATTAATTCAACCATAATTGAAGCAGTACTCGGGCTACGAGCCCTCGACTCAAATTAATCAATGAATGTTCAACGACAGTTGAACTGAGACTCAGGCCATGAGCCTTCGCCAAATTAATTCAACCATAGTTGAATCAGTACTAGGGCTACGAGCCCTCGACTCAAATTAATCAATGAATGATTAACAATAGTTGAACTGGGACTTAGGCCATGAGCCTTCGCCAAATTAATTCAACCATAGTTGAATCAGTACTCGGTCTACGAGCCCTTGACTCAAATTAATTAACAAATGTTCAACGATAGTTGAACTGGGACTAAAGCCCTGAGCCATATCCAAATTAATTCAACCATTATTTAATCAGTACTCTGGCTACGCGCCCTCGATTCAAATTAATCACCGAATGTTTAACAACAGTTGAACTGTGACTCAGGCCATGAGCCTTCGCCATAATAATTCAACCATAGTTGAATCAGTACTCAAGCTACGAGCCCTCGACTCAGATTAATCAACGTATGTTCAACGACAGTTGAACTGGGACTCGGGCCATGAGCCTTCGCCAAATTAATTCAACCATAGTTGAATCAGTACTCGGGTTACGAGCCCTAGACTCAAATTAATCAACGAATGATCAACGACAGTTGAAATGGGGCTCAGGCCATGAGCCTTCGCCAAATTAATTCAACCATAGTTGAATAAGTACTCGGGCTACGAGCCCTCGACTCAAATTAATCTATGAATGTTCAACGACATTTGAACTAGGACTCAGGCCATAAGAATTTGCCAAATTAATTCAATCATCGTTGAATCAGCACTCGGGCTATAAGCCCTCGACTCAAATTAATCAACGAATGTTCAACGATAATTGAATTGTGACTCAGGCCATGAGCATTCACTAAATTAATTCAACCATAGTTGAATCATTACTCGGGCTACGAGCCCTCGACTCAAATTAATCAACGAATGTTCAATAAAAGTTGAACTGGGACTTAGGCCATGAGCCTTCGCCAAATTAATTCAACCATGGTTGAATCAATACTCGGGCTACGAGCCCTCGACTCAGATTAATCAACGAGTGTTCAATGACATTGAACTGGGACTCAGTGATAGTATCCTAGGAAGCTCAATTCTATTCAAGTACAAGGATGAAGCGTTGCAATCTCAAAGAGGACCTTTAACAAGATGTCAAGCTAAAGAATTTCAAAACACGATCATTGGACTTCAAGTGCACATAGAGAATCCTTTAATTGTCGAGAAAGAGCTCCAGCCCGGAGGAGAAGAATTGTTGAAGTTTTACAATTATTTGATAGATCAAATTGAAGTCCAAGAAGAGGAAGATATGGTCACCCAAATCAGCCCTTGGAGTACACCAAAATGGCTCAAAATGAGCTTAAAAGAAGTCCTAAAGGAGGTACTACAAAAGGAGCCCAATTGGAATCCAAACAAATGGCCCAAA
>JASVEL010002953.1:0-101583 GCA_032618575.1 Nicotiana noctiflora
CCTGGAGAATGGAGTGGCGATTTAATTTTGAAGTAGTAATTGAAGTCAGGGAGCCCGCCTGGAGAATGGAGTGGCGACCTATTTTAATTTGGTAGAGGAAAGCGGTAGAATGTAACAGAAGTCTTCGGCGTGAATCCAAGTTCATAAGAAGAGAAGAAGCATCAGAAGGAACGCCAAGTCAGACGGGATGGCAAGGAGCGCGACAAGATCAAGTTAAAAAAGGATAGATAAGAACTTGTAGTACTGTAACTTAGTCTAGCTTCTTGTTTTTCGTTGCCTAGTGCGGTGTAACAAAGAAGTCAGCTGAGCAGTGGTAACAGCAGTAACAGCGGCAACAGCAGTAACAGCGAGATCGCAACAGGCATGGTAGTCCCAGCTACCAGAACTTCCCGAACTACATTGACCTGATTCCCTTTTAGCCAGGGATATGTAGGAGACCTTTGAAGCAAGGTTCGGTCAAAACTTTTCCAAAATGCTTCATACGGAGTGTTCGAATGGGCAAAAATCGCTTATATCCGCTCATTTATCTTTGCACGAAAACTCTGCGTGTTTACGCGCAAAGAGGGGCAGCTGTGAGCACGTGATTTTTGCCTTACTCGAGAAGTACTCCCAGAAAATTCAAAATAAAAATAGTTTCGTGTTGGGCATGATTTGTGTGATTTTGTGTTAATTTTATCTTTTGTGTGCACGTTTATTTATTTAAATTAAAAATACAAAAATATATGCTAGGCTTTGCATTTTTTGATATCGAAGTCATGTGATTTACATTTTTTGGGTAATATGTAATTGTGTGTGTTAATGGTAGTAAAAAATAGCGGTGTTATAGGTTAGTATATATACATATGTGTGCATATATATATATATGTATATATATACATATATATATATATATATACACTTACACATGTAATATATCATGAAGATCCGATCTGGGCCAAATGCAGTCTAAAAGCCAGGCCCAAACGGATTTCTTCTAACCCAGCCCAAATACCCGTCCAGCCTCAGCCTGTATAACACTTGATCCGGACCGTTGGATTTTATTATCCAACGGCCCAGATTAATCATTTAATCCCAATATACACTCAGACTATGCTTTAACCAAACGACGTCGTTTGGTTTAAGTGAGGGGATCCTGATCGTTGATCGTAAATGATCCAACGATCAGGATTCAATCTCATCTCTGGTATATATTCCTCATTTCATACCCCGCCCCCCAAGCCAGAACCCCCCCTCTCCCTTCATCTCCCTCAGAGCTCTCAAACACCCGGTGTAACGCCGCCCTCCTCCGCCTGCCGGAAATCGCCTCACGGCGGTTCCGGTAGGCCAATCAAACCCAAACCAACGCCAAAACCTTCCCCTTACCTCCCCCATCACGATCCCGGCCTTCCATTAACCTCGAATCATGCCGGAGCTCCTCGAATCTTCATTTGAAGATTCGAGTCAAACTCGAACCTATGCCAAATTACCCCAAATTCACACCACAGTCTCCCCACACCTCCCCCACACTCCCATTGACATTGGTTTGCTTCGAATCTAACCAAAAATGCAAAAGCCCCAAATCCGAGCCCAAGAACCCTAATTTTGAAGAAATTCAATTCAAGCCGGGTTAGCCACAATTGAAGTCCAAGGGACTTTAGTCCAGGTGTTCTCAATCGAGAACATCTTGATTAAAGCCCGTTTGGCTTCAATAAGTCCGAGTTTTAGTTCGAAGTTTGGTCGGCAGATTTCTTGCAAGGTATTCATTCCTTCTTTTGGTCGATTCAATGCGATTTTTGTGAATATGTGTGTTTGTTATTCATTGTTTCAATTCTATTCTAGCATGCTTCTAATTTCTCATAACAGTCGACCTGCTATCCTCCTTTGAGGCCTTTTATTTGGCCAATTCCTCTGTTTTTAGTAGTTAAAATGAATCATGAGTCCAATGTGATTAAAGTCGTCAAATAGTTCGTAATATTAATCCCTTGAATCTGGCTGATGCAATTCACTGGTATAGGCTTGTTACTGTTTGATTGGTTTGAAACTAAAGTTGTGATTCAAATTAAGCCAACTAGGGAATCAGGGTTCACACTTAGAGTATTGGGTGCCCTGCACATGAGGCTAGTCAGTGGAATCCACTGTCACAGCAGGGCATCCCACTGAACACTGCCACCAGCATTGTTTAATGCTTAAGTCCATATTTTGGACAGTAGGTAGTGGGGAATGCAGGGAATTTGATGGGTCTGGCAGAGTTGGGAGTGGGCAGGGTGATAGTAACCTTAGGGGCAGGTGTTCTGGAGGGACTATTGGCTATAAATAGGGCATATTCATACATGTATAGGGATAGATAGACATTGAGAGAGACATTGATAGAGATACATACAGACTTGAGAGCATCTAGGAGAGCAAAAACAATACCTGGAGAGAAATATAGGCTAGCAAGAACATCTTGTGATACACAGATACAAGATACAAAAGAGGCTACTGTTTCATTGGTTTCTGGGCAGTTTCGTGTGTTTCTATCTAGTGGTTGAGTATTTGGTCGCTGGTTTGTTGCTGTTGGTGTTCATTTGCTGCTGTTAGTCATTGTCATTGTTGCTGTGTGTTATTGCTCTTTGTCGATTGCTATTGCTGGCTAGTCTGTGGTGTTGCTGCCTGGATTTTTGAGGCTGTTGGTCAGCAGTGTTGCTGCCTTGGTCGTTTGGTTGCTGCACTGGCTTGTGTTGTTGCCTTGGTCGTTTGGTTGCTGCTTGGTGTTGTTATTGTTGCCATTGTTGTAGCTGGTTCAGTTTGAGGGCTGTAGTAGCTCCAGGGATTTGTGGCTGCTGTTAGTTTGTGTTTGTTGCTGTGTGTTGTTGTTGTTGTTGTCTTCATTGCTGCTGGTTCACTGGATTGCTGCCACTGTTTAGTGTCTGCTATTGGTTTAGTTGAGGGCTGCCATTAGTGGTTGTTGCTGTGGTATTCATTTGGTGCTGTTTTGGTCAGTAGTGTTGTTATTCTTGGTCGTTTGATACTGCTGGGTTGATTGGGTGCTGCTGGTTCATTATTTTGTTGGTTGTTGATCTATTTTGGTTGCTGGTCTATTGGATTGGTTTACTGTTGCTGTTACTGCTCCTACTACTATTACTGCATCGCCATTGCTCACTCTTCCTTGTTCTTCCGCATTCCAGGTACACACCTCTGTTATTGTAGTTCCTTGGTTCGAAAGAATGAAGTTTGAAGCTTATGCATAAAGTCTATTGAAACATGTAGTCACCTAAAGTTCTTATGTTTAAGTACATTCTGTTATTCTCCAATTAAGCTTGTACTATTAGTTATGGAAAAATGTAGCTAGGCCAAGAATACACTATCGTTAGATAAGCATGTAAACTTGAATTAGTCTGTTGTGCTTCTAATCAATCTTCTCTGCTCGTGTGTGTAATCTCCAAATCTGTTAACGTTAGACCTTACGCTAAAAGCAAGATTAGCTAGGGAGTTGTTACTCAACGGAATGACGTAATTAGATTAAAAGAGTCGGGGGTGCATTTCATGTGACACGACCCCAATTTCGGGCAAGAATAAATAAAGCATGTCATGAACCACAGGCGCATTTCATGCGATGTGGTTCGTAGTAAGTTTTAAGTAATTTGGAATCAACTCTTAAGTAAGATACAGTGAGATGTAGTTCGCTTTAGATTTGAACCAAAGGTATGCCTCGCCCAATAGTTACACTAATCACATAGCCGTCATAGATGTACATATAAATACTTAGGTTTCGAGATGCGTCGCTTCTTAACGAATATCACGCCTTTCTCAACAATGTAAATAAGTAGTCGATCCGGGCATATGTTTTAGTTTTACCTTTTAAATACGGGTGTGCATTTCATGTGACCCGAATCCAAACCCCGAGATGTTGAATAAGAATATGTTGAGGATCCGGGTGCATTTCATGTGACGTGATTCGAAAGCATATTTTTAAGCAACTTTCTCTTTCGTAAATCACAACCAATAATAAAAGCGGTAAAAGGGTATTAACTTGCACCAAGTACATAATTGTAAAAAGCAGATAGATAAGCCAAACACGACAGTTGAGCGACCGTGCTAGAACCACGGAATTCGGGAATGCCTAATACCTTCTCCCGGGTTAATAGAATTCCTTATCGGGTATATATGGAGAGTGCGGGAGATCATCTGGCATCGGGTTCATGGTACGGGTAAGGACAGAGTCCAAGAAGCTAGGTGGTGGCGGAGGTGGTGCTTTTCCATCCATCCACGCCCGATACATATCAGCCACGTGTTGTCTCAATATCTTGACCTCCTCTACTAACCCGTGGTTCCGTTCAACCGGCTGTTGTCGGGTACCTGTACCAACCCACTCAGTCTTGAGATTATCTGCCATTGTCCTCTGACTTCGTCTTACGGGGAAGAGTTATTTCAGAACCACAACCAACCACCTTTCTGGAAATGGACACAACAAAACAAAGCCAGCATGTCAGCATTAAGGTATCCCGCATATTGATCATTCTTCTTTTTTTTTTTTTTTTTTTTTTTTTTTTGGTTATGGAAATGGTCGAATCCTATGTGGATTGCCTACGTATCATGACCCCGCATGAATCAGGACCGAGCGTAGTTCTTGCAAATTAATTGCAAGAAATAAAGAGATGTTTATTTGATTTTTTGATTTTTTTTTTTCTTTTTTTTTTTGAAGGAAAATTATAGAAGCCGACTCCAACTACAAACTTGTGTAGGAGATTTCTACAAGAATAAGAATATTTTTGGTGTCAATTATGACTTTCTACAAAATTGGCCACATAATGGCTTATTTGACAAAATGACTATTTTTGCAAAATTTATTTAAGAAAGATAAACTTGAAAATTTTTTTTTTCATTCCGTGGCTCATGGGGCATCGTCCGGCATCACCATAAACCAACACAAGAATATTTTCATAAATTGGCCATATAATGGCTTATTCAGACAAAGTGGCTCTTTTTTGCAAAATTTTATAAAGAAGATATAAATTCAAAATTTAATCCTGGGGCCTATGGGGCATCATTCAGCACCGACACAGGCCAATACAAGACCTGAAGAAGTTCAAATGCCAAAAGTGGCTATTTATGCAAGGACCAGCCATGTAATGGCTTATTGGATAAAGTGATTATTTTTGTAAAGTTGAGTGATGACTCAAAACTTGATTTTTTTGCGGATACAGCCTTTCAACATTTCCGCGAGGGAATATTTTCAGGTTGTGTCCAAAATTATTTACAAATGACTCAAAGTGGCTATTCTTGCAAAAAGCCTTCCGGTGTCTTTTTGAGGGACATTCGGCTTATTTTAAGCAAGAATAGCATCACCCGACTTATTTATAACAAAATCAAAAATTTGACATTTTTTGGTTATTTTTGCAAAAGGGGTATGAACCCGGACTTGATTTTGCGGCTATGGCCTTGCAACATTTCCACAAGGAATATTTCAAGGTTGTGCCCGCAAATTATTAAAGATGATTCAAAGTGGCTATTTTTGCAAAAAACAGCCTTCCGGTGTCCTTTCGGAACATTCGGCTATTTTCAAAAACAGCGTCACTTCGATTTATTGACAAAATTAAACACACGCATTTTTTTTTGATTTTTTAGAGGGGTACCTTTCATCATTTCCACAAGGGTATTTCAAGGCTATTATTCAAAAGGAAAAGATTTCAAAGTGGCCATTTTTGCAAAAACGGCCTTCCGGCGTCCTTTCGGAACATTCGGCTATTTTCAAAAAACAGCATCACTTTCGATTTATTTAAAACTAAATACACCCTTTTTTTTGAATTTTTGATAGGGGTGGTTGGACCCGATGAGGGTTGCCTACGTATCCCACCTAACGGTGAGAATCAAACCTGCGTAGTTCGGTCAAATAAACTACGTCTTTAAAGGAAACAAACTATTTATTATTTTTTCACACATTTTTCTTTTTTTAAGTTTAAAACAAAACAAATTTTTTTCTTTTTTTTTTTTAGTAAAAAAACAAACTATTTTGAAATCACATATTTTTTATTTTACAACAAATGTTTTTTTTTTCTTTTTAAGTAAGTAAAAAAACAAACTATTTTGAGACTATTTTTTTCATTTTCCTCAATATATAAAAAAAACGGTTAGCCTGCAAGTCTGAAGCAAATATATACATAAAACAAACAGGATGCAGCAGGATGGTCTTTTCATTTCAGGTCACCTGTCCTAGACGGACCCAACCCCCGTGTTGAGTCCCCTAAGTCAAATGCAACATGATGCAAATAAACGTTCCTACTAGGGATCCGGCATGAAGCTTTGTTATTCTAGGTTTAAAAACCTGGGTTTATTGTTCTAGACCTGGCTTACCCGAGCGGACGACTCGAGCCGAGGAAGAGGTAGCAACCCGGGAATACAGAAGCTTCACCGGTTTTGCAACTTATCCAAACCTCGTTCTAAGGTGGGAATTAGACACTATACAGAAAAGAAGTCACACGAAGTGCACCCTTCTTCATGATTTAGAAGACTCGGAGAGGAGATTGGTTTCGGCACAATTTATATGTACAGTTCAAAAAAATATCAAAGCGATAAAAATATCATTTTACACATTAATACAAACATATAATAAAATCGGATAATAAATAAGCCAAATACAACAATTATTCCAAGCTCGAATTCTTAAACCCTGAACCAGTGGTTCTGGGTTTATCGTCCCCAGCAGAGTCGCCAGAGCTGTCACACCTCTTTTTTACGCACCCGCAAGGATGCAAAGAGTTTTTCCAATTAAAGGACAATCGAGACGGGATTTATTTAATTATTTCAGAGTCGCCACTTGGGAGATTTATGGTGTCCCAAGTCACCGGTTAAATCCCGAGTCGAGGAAAAGAATGACTCTATTTAACGGTCCGCGAACCAGAAATCCGGATAAGGAATTCTATTAACCCGGGAGAAGGTATTAGGCACTCCCGAATTCCGTGGTTCTAGCACGGTCGCTCAACTGTCGTGTTTGGCTTATCTATCTGCTTTTACAATCATGTACTTAGTGCAAGTTAATATCCCTTTACCGCTTTTATTATTATTATTGTTTACGAAAGAGAATGTTGCCTAAAAATATGTTTCGAATCACGTCACATGAAATGCACCCGGATCCTCGACACATTCTTATTCAACATTTTGGGATTTGGATTTGGGCCGCATGAAATGCACGCCCGTATTTAAGAAGGTAAAATTATTAAAATACGCGCCTAGAGCGATTACTTATTTACATTTTTTGAGAAGGCCCGGAAATTCGCTAAGAAACGGCACATCTCGAAATCTAAATATTTTACATATACATTTATGAGGGCCCCGCGATTTGTACAATTTTTGTTAGGCGAGGCATAACTCTAATTCTAATTTAAAATCAAACTACATCCCGCTATATTTATTTAAGAGTTAATTCAAGATTATTTAAAACATGTTGCAAGCCACACTACATGAAATGCACTTGTGGTTCACGACACGCTTTATTTAACCTTGTTCAAAATTGGAGTCGGGTCACATGAAATGCACCCCCGATTCCTTTAATCTAATTACGTCGTTCGGTTAAAGAATAATGAACCAATTTCCATAATGTGACAACATCGTGCTCAACTATAACCAATTCGAGTAAACATACGAGTAGCTAACTAAGTGAGCAAATTCAAGACTATGGTGAACAATCACATAAACAATGGAGGCATAACTAGTTGGCGAGCATATGAAGGATTAGTCATTTTCATTAGCTAACTTCGACATTGCATGTTCAACAAAATCATATATTTACAAAACAAAATAATCCGAATCATACGAAACTAAATCAAATGCGAAACGATCCAAAATATTAACGAGAAGAACAATATCGGAAAAGAACATGCACCTTTATTTCTGCATATTTTCAACGTACACAACGAGAAAACGAACCTTTTATGACGATCTCAAACCTCGACCTCTCCGGACGGAACTCGAATCAAATGACGACCTCAACTGAAGTTGTACCTCGTCGGACGACGAACATCGACGGAGGGAGCTGGTGGTTCGCTAGTGGGCGACGGGCTTGGTTGATGGGTTGAAGAAGAAGATGGCGAGGTTGCTGCTGGTTTGTGCGATGGACTGGAGCTGGTTTCCCAGCGAAGAAAGAGATGAAAAATACAGTGTTGTCTATATTCCAAAAACCAAAAACTCTCCCGTAGCCTCCTGTTTCGTTTTCGTTTTCTCCCTTTTTGCTCCCGTTTTCTTTCTTTTTCTTTTTTTTTCCTTTTTCTTCTGTCCGCTTTTTGTTCTTTCTCCAGAAGAGAATCTCTCTTCTTTTTCTTTTTATCGTTTTCAAATGTCTTCCTTCTTGTTTTTGCCTCTTTCCCTTTCTTTTCCTTTTTGCCGTCTTCTGCCTCTCTCTCCTTTTTCTTCTCTTTGTTACTGCCCGTTCTCCCTTCTTTATGAAGAGGAGAATATCTCTTCTTCTTTTTTTTTTGTTTTTTTTAAAATCAACCCATCCCTCACATGAGCCCCATCCCCTTTATCTCCCTTTTTAAATTCAAGACCCATGTCTCTTTTGTCTTTTCTTTTTGTTTTTTTTTTATTCTCTTTTTATTTTTTAATCATTCTCCCATCCCTCCCCCTTAGTGTAGTGTCGGGTTATTACGGGCTATGTCCGAAAATTATAAAACCGGATAGTTTGAACCCGAATATTATTCTTTGCCCGGAACCGAGAATGGTGTTATTTAATTAATCCTAGGTAATCAAAATAACTATAATACTCGTAATTAAAATAAAACTATTTTTTATATTTTTCAAGTTTAAAAATGACTACGAAACATTAATAAAACTATATTTTTGTTATTTTTCATTTTAAGGTAAAAATAAAGTAAAAGAGTCAAATTTAGTTAAAATAGTTATATTAAAACTAAACTAAATATTTTACGCTAAAAATATAGAAAATCTCGGGGAGGGTCAAAAATCACGTGTTTACAGATATTACTTGTTTTTCCATTATATTTTATTTGGGTGATGCCGTGCAACTATTTTCCATTCCTTGACTTGATATTACTTGTGTTTTCTATTATACCTTGTTTTCCTTGCGAACTTATTTGATTGTTATTTGGGTGAGGAAGAGTGATAATGCACGAAGGGTGATGCCGTGCCATGTTTATTTATTGATTATGCACGAAGGATCATGCCGTGCCCTATTATTGAACCATGTACGAAGGATCATGCCGTACTATGGATGTGAGGATGAGAGTAAAAGCACGAAGGGTGATGCCGTGCAACTCTTTGCTATTTCTTGAATTGATATTACTTGTGTTTACATTACACTTTGTTTTTCCTTGTGAAATTATTAACTGTGGTTAATTGTGAATTCTTTAAGATATTCCTTATTGTGTTAATACTTGATTATTTCTTGTTATTTTGTGGTACACATATATATATTGAATTGCACAGGTTTATGTGAGTGTTTGGTCCTAGGCTTGTCACTACTTTGCCGGGATAGGCCAGGCACTTACCAACGCATGGGGTCGGATTGTGCTGATACTGCACTTCTGTGCGTTTTTGCACAGGTCTAGGCTTTGAGCAGGAGCAGCAGCAACAGTAGAGTATTCATGGGAGTTGAGCATTCCGAGACTGAGATAGCTTGCAGGCGTTCGCAGGCCCGGCGTCTCTCTCTTTATTTATGTTATTAGCTGTAGTCTCTTTGTTCCGAGACAAACAGAATTATGTTATATTTCCTTCGGACTTTTATGTGTAGTATTCCATAGTAGTTCGTGAGTTGGTGACTCCACGTCTTGGGTAGAGGATTTCAGTATGATTTTCACTTTATAATTAGTTATTTCTATTTCGATAAAGTATTCCGCATTTATTTAATTAAAATTGTGTTAAAAATAGGATAGTATGAATACAGTGGCTTGCCTAGCTACCACGAGTAGGCGCCATCACGATCCCGATGTTGGGAAAAAATCCGGGTCGTGACATAAATTCAACAACTCAAAACAGTTGTGTTTCCTATCCATTATCCGAAAAACTGCGCAAAAACTGCCGCATACCACTACCACCAAAACTGCCGCATACCACTACAACCATAAACTGCCACATACCATGTTATAAAGGCACCTTACCTTGCATTTCAAGGCAGAAACTAAGAGATACAATTATGAGAAAAAGCCAAGACGGCTGAGATTTCTTGAGAATTCTGAAAAACTACTCAAACTGTGCTCATTTTCAGTGTTCTGCCTTCATTTTGTTGAACAAAGCTTCTGAATAATCATAGCTTCTCATTCTGGGATTTGAAATGGATTGAATTTGGGTCTTGAAAAGAGTTTTGGTTTAAGTTTTAATGGGTGGACACTGTTCCATTGGTTCTTTCTGGGCTGATTTCATTGTTCGACTAATTGAATATGAGGTTGTACTCTACTACTATTTTTATTGCTGGTCTTTCACTTCTTTTCCTTTTTAATTTTCAGGTATTCCTTTGAAACTATCATGGAATTGAAGCCTGACCGAATGTGTGTGGAGATCTATGAACATGAATCAAAATTAAATGAAAAGACATTAGTTTCTGTTGTGATTACTGTGTAATTCTGCCTTGTGTGTGTATTAAGGTAAAAGAGAGATATTCGAGGAAGCGTTGTTTTTATTTCCCTTCCTTCCGCCTTTCTTTTTTGTACTTTCTGTTTATATAAGTAGTTATGTTTGGAAAAAAAAAATAGTTATATTTGATTACCATATTTTTGTTTGGAAAGTAAAACGTTTGGTATATATTTGTTAAAAGATCTATATATCTATATCTATATCTATATCTATATATCTATCTATAATTAAAAGCCAAAGAAAAAAGCTTCTAATTAAGCCACATGGCTGCATATAAAATTAACACATGGCATTTTCAGGCATATACCCTATATTGGAGGAATTAAATTCAACAACTCAAAACAGTTGTGTTTCCTATCCATTATCCGAAAAACTGCGCAAAAACTGCCGCATACCACTACCATCAAAACTGCCGCATACCACTACAACCATAAACTGCCACATACCATGTTATAAAGGCACCTTACCTTGCATTTCAAGGCAGAAACTAAGAAATACAATTATGAGAAAAAGCCAAGACGGCTGAGATTTCTTGAGAATTCTGAAAAACTACTCAAACTCTGCTCATTTTCAGTGTTCTGCCTTCATTTTGTTGAACAAAGCTTCTGAATAATCATAGCTTCTCATTCTGGGATTTGAAATGGATTGAATTTGGGTCTTGGAAAGAGTTTTGGTTTAAGTTTTAATAGGTGGACACTGTTCCATTGGTTCTTTCTGGGCTGATTTCATTGTTCGACTAATTGAATATGAGGTTGTACTCTACTATTATTTTTATTGCTGGTCTTTCACTTCTTTTGCTTTTTAATTTTCAGGTATTCCTTTGAAACTATCATGGAATTGAAGCCTGACCGAATGTGTGTGGAGATCTGTGAACATGAATCAAAATTAAATGAAAAGACATTAGTTTCTGTTGTGATTACTGTGTAATTCTGCCTTGTGTGTGTATTAAGGTAAAAGAGAGATATTCGAGGAAGCGTTGTTTTTATTTCCCTTCCTTCCGCCTTTCTTTTTTGTACTTTCTGTTTATATAAGTAGTTATGTTTGAAAAAAAAAAATAGTTATACTTGATTACCATATTTTTGTTTGGAAAGTAAAACGTTTGGTATATATTTGTTAAAAGATCTATATATCTATATCTATATATATTATTAAAAGCCAAGGAAAAAACCCTCTCATTAAGCCACATGGTAGCTTCAGAAAATGCCACGTGGCATAGTTAGTTATTAAATTAGTTATTTAGTTAATAATTAATTATTGATTATTCTTTTTAAATTTAAATATATCTAAAAAAACAAAATAAAAAACTACCATATATATATATATATATATATATAGGTTACTTACATTACTAAATATAGATATCTTAGTATTAATTAACTATAACAAAAAACTATTTAAAAATAAAAATATAAAAATATATCTATATTTATCTATATCTATCGATCTATACTTAAAAGCCAAAGACAAAGGCTTATAAGTAAGCCAAGTGTCACAACTAATAATAGACAAGTGGCTAATTAGGACAGGGTTCCAAAATTATTGGAAGTTCAAGAAAAATAAATAATTTACCTGGTACATAAATTAAAAGAAATAAATAAATATTTTATATTTTAATTATAAAAGAAAAAGTAACTGCTAAACGCAGCTGTAATCTCAAGAAAAAGTAACGGCATTTAAGTATAGATTATAAAAAGAAAGAAATAATAGAAGAAAAAGTAACGGCTAAACAATTGTTTGTAAACAACTTTAAATGGAACTGAAGTATCGTGTCACGGTTGAAACCTCCTTTCCCACGATTTTATTCCCTAAAACTGCTATTTCCACGTTTATTTCCAACTGTTAAATACTCCCAATATATATATCTTCTATAACTACATATTCTTCAATGTTAATGTTCATTGTTATCTAACGATTTTTAGAAAAGTTTCTTCCGATGCAAAACATGTCTACTCACGTTGATTTTATCAAAGATATAACAATATCGAAGATGCAATGAAAATTAAAAGTTCGTGTTGTACGATTGTGGGAAGTACCTGATCGTTTTAATCCAGGCACTGTTTGTTCGATTGAAATGGTTTTACAAGATGAGAATGTATTTTATCTGTTTTTAACATTAAAAATTCAGGTTCATTTTTTTAATTAACATTTGTAATCTCTTAACCTGTACAATATGTATATTTTCAAGCCTGTAGTAGTAGGAATCAAAAATTGAAATTAAATTTCAAGTTGTTGTGTTGATGCCATGGTGATCGCTTAATATATATGGACAAATTGAATTTATGTATAGTTATTTCTTTTTTAATCCGTTTACATTGGTGTAATTCACTCATAATTATGCAAGCCGATTAATAACTATAAATTACACATGATGTCAGTTGTTAATATGTGCTAAAACTATAAAGTAGTATCCACACATTAGTTAGTGTATAAATTAGTAGTATCCACACATTGGCAAGTCTGATATATTTTTCGTACCAGTCTTTCTTCTCATGGTTCTCTCTTTGCTATACCATATTGGAATGAAAGTTCAGAAATAACAGTTCGGAACTTCAATTGCTAAGATTCACTTTTATTATTGGCATCATCATTTGACCGTTAATAGGGAAACTCTGTTCTGTAATTTACAAATTCGACTGCAACATGCTCAGATTATTCATGATTTCATGACACTATATTTGTATAACTATTATTTCAGGGCACTTCAACATATAATCATCTGGTATATGTGTACTTGCGCAAATTGCTGCAGCATTTTCCTGACACATATGTTGATATGCAAAATGCACAGATTGGAATTGAGGATGAGAAATACTTGATTTTTGTTTGAAAAATCTTCTCCTCGAGGTGAATTACCTTTTCAAAAGTTCTTACCTTAACTTTTATGATTTGCAAGAGGAGTAATGCTTTGTTATTCATTCTGATAAGTTATGAATGTAAGATTACTTCAGTAATATCAAATAATATAATAGTATGATGTTTTACTTTTGAAAAATAATTCAACAAGGATACATCAAATATTAACTTATTTGATTTCAACTGTTACATAATTTACTATTTCTGAAAATGATATATTTTTGTTTTATATAATTCTGTTGGTGCTGCCAGTTGTGTATTGTATTACCAAGAGTATGTTCTTATTTTTTTAAAATTTCTGTTATTCATTTAAATTAGTTAATAGGTAACACTATTACTCATTCGTTTCAGTTATTTAACATTCAAAATCTTTTCATTCACTTTTATATTCATGTAATGTGACCTATGTCTAACTTATCAAATATATTAATGATATTTCACATTTATGTTGCTTCAATATGACAGTAAAAAAAAATGAACAGCAGTAATAGATGGTATTTTGTCACTCTGACATATTAGTTTGTGATTTCAACATATTTACGTTGCGGTTGCAGTACATGTTTCATGGCTAATGTTGTGAAGACGAGTAAGACGTAGATCAAACTTACTAATTGACATATCGTATATCATCACAATGTTAATGCTGACAAAAATCATATTTAAAGGATGCTATATGTTGAATAATATCATTATATATTTGTTTAAATAGTTAACCATGTCAAAAAATTATATACTATTACTGCAGAAGAGGAGGAGATATATTTTAAACACCTAATATTGTAATAGCTAATTATGATTTGTCATATGAAATGTTTTGGTATGATATAGGTTTCAACTCTCAGCTATGTGGTTAGTTCTGGCATTTGAGGCATTTGAGGTAAGCTCAAACTATTGAGATCTATATAAGCTTTTCAATCTATTGATCTATTATGTTTTCTACATAATTCCACTTTTTTTGCTGTTTTTGGTTCTTTAAAATAATACGCGACACTCATCTGAAGAATGTGTATTTCTGTATTTTTAGCCCTTATCCAGCACTTGCCTTGGATTGACTTTTCCTGTTGATCTACACAAACATGCCATTGCATATGATAACAATCATCGTCCCGGATTACATGCCCTTCTCACCAAGAACATTGCTGATGAATAATATTGGGTTGACGAACAACTTCACATCTTCAGCACTCTTCAAATAAAGAAATAACTTTGAAAAGAGGTTATGCGTTCGAAGGTTGGTTTACATTTCATACGTAAAATTCTCAATTCCTAATTACTGATTTGCATTGCTTAACCTACTTGGAGAAAGCTAGCAAATCTGATATATTTTTCGTACCAGGCTTTCTTCTCATGGTTCTCTTTTTTTTAAAACCATATTCGAAAGAAAGTTCAGAGATAACAGTTTGGAAGTTCAATTGGTAAGATTAACTTTAATTACCGGCATCATCATTTGAGCGTTAATAGGGAAACTTTGTTCTGTAATTTACAATTTCGACTGCAACATGCTCAGATTATTCAACATTTCATGACACTGTGTTTGTATTACCATTATTTCAGGGCCCATCAACATATAATCATCTGGTATATGTGTAGTTGCGCAAATTGCTGCACCATTTACCTCGGACATATGCTGATCTGGAAAATGGATGTAACGACCCGGCCCGTCGTTACTAGAATTACCACCCCGTTACCTATATTTATATGTTTCCTGCTTTTAAATCGTGTTAGAGTCTATCGGGTGAGTTAGGAGATTTGTAATTTGTCTGATATGTCAAAAACGAATTCTGGCCAGACGAGGGCTTAATTTATATTAGGGCACACCCCGATAGATCATAGCACCAGCCGGAAATTAGGGCACACCGCGATCCCTTATCCTTGAAGACGAGGAAATTAGGGCACACCGTGGGATTGTAAATTTATAAAAGAAATGTTTTGGCGTAGGAGAAATAAATTTAAGTCTTTTTCTAAACTGCTGTAATTATGATTTTCTTGAGCCGGAGATCTATCGGAAACAACCTCTCTACCTTCACAAGGTAGGGGTAAGGTATGCGTACCCTACCCTCCCAGACCTCGCTTATGGGATTACACTATGTTGTTGTATGAGAAATAAATTCAAGAAAATCAGATTCATAAACTCATGTCCTGAACTTTGGTTGCATTCTTCTACTATAGCAAACTTCACTTGAAATGGATGTGGTTCTGCTTTCTAAGTTTGCATTTGCATGATAAGTAGTCGATCTTTATTAACTGTGGATGAATAATTGGCTTAGTGTGATATTTTAGTCATAGAAAGAGGATCAAATGCTAACAAAAATGGAAGATGCAATTGCAAAGAACTGTTGTGGCATATATAAGAAATAAATACAAGAATCAGACTCAAATGATTCATGTCCTGAACTGGTGGTTGCTACCTAGTTATTGGAGTTCACATCAGACAACATGTTAAAGACTTAACTGTGAATTCAGAGTAAACCTTGAACTGAACTCCAATATACAGCTACAAAATTCTGAATTTTTGTTGTACATGATAATAACACTTACAAATACCATGAACAGGATATGGTTGTTGGTGGAACTGACACAACCTCCAACACGGTTGAGTTTGCCATGGCTGAAATTATGAACAATCCAAAGGTCCTGAGGAAATTACAACAGGAGCTGGAGACAGTTGTGGGCAAAGATAACATAGTGGAAGAGTCTCATGTTCAGCACTTACCATATCTCTACACAGTTATGAAAGAAGTCTTGCGCATTCATCCAGTGCTCCCACTATTGGTGCCACATTGTCCTAGTGAGACAGTCACTGTGGGAGGATACACCGTTCCTGAAGGATCTCGTGTTTTCATAAATGTATGGGCTATACAGAGAGATCCCTCTATATGGGAAAATCCGACTGAGTTCTATCCAGAAAGATTTTTGGACAATAAATTGGATTATAGTGGAAATAATTTCAACTTTATTCCATTTAGTTCTGGAAGAAGAATGTGTGCGGGAATAGCCATGGCAGAGAGAATGTTCATGTATTCAGTGGCTTCACTCATTCATTCTTTCGACTGGAAGTTACCCGAAGGAGAGAAACTAGATCTTGAAGAGAAGTTTGGTATTGTTTTGAAGAAGAAAATTCCTCTGGTGGCTATACCAACTCCGAGATTATCCAGTCCAACACTATGAGTAAGATAAAATATGTTGCTCTATCCTGGCAATATTCTTATGGACAACTCGAAGTGTAGGCATGAAATATCAGAAAGTTCCACTGTTCCATCTGAAATCCTTAAGTATTGTACACTGTACCAAATTTGAAATAATAATAATGTGTGTGTTACTTCATCATAGCACTTACAATAACAAAGTATGCCCTTCATGCTGTTTACTTCTTTAGTTAGTTTTCCTATCAAGCAGGTCTTAAGACAGAATATCTGGAGTGCAAATTTAGTGCTGAGTCGAGCGAAGTGGGAGGGAGCGTGATGATTGGATCTCAGGCCATAGCCAAGAAGGATAGTTTCAGATACCTTGGATCGGTGATCCAGGGAGACGGAGAGATAGACGGGGATGTCACTCACCGTATAGCGGCGGGGTGGTCGAAGTGGAGGCTTGCATCAGGAGTCTTGTGTGATAAGAAAGTGCCACAGAAACTCAAGGGGAAGTTTTATAGAGTTGTGGTTAGACCTGCCATGCTGTATGGGACGGAGTGTTGGCCGGTGAAGAAATCTCACGTTCAGAGGATGATGGTGGCGGAGACGAGGATGCTTAGGTGGATGTGCGGGCTCACCAGGTTAGATAAGATTAGGAACGAAGTTATTCGGGAGAAGGTGGGGGTGGCCCCAGTGGATGAGAAGATGCGAGAGGCGAGACTTCGGTGGTTCGGGCATGTGCGGAGGAGAAGCCCCGACGCCCCGGTGAGGAGTTGCGAGCGGCTAGCGGTGGTCGGTGTGAGGCGAGGCAGAAGGAGGCCTAAGAGATACTGGGGAGAGGTAATTAGACAGGACATGGCCAGGATGCGGATTTCCGAGGACATTACCCTTGATAGGAAAGTCTGGAGGTCTAGTATCAGGGTTATAGGATAGGGGTTTCTAGATTTTTTCATACTCTTTTCCCGGGGTGTGAGGCGTGGTAGGGCCGCCCATAGATGATTAGTTTGTATTCTCTTTTGGTAGTCATTTCTGGTAGTTACTGTTTTGATATCATTGCATGCATGTTTCTTTATGGTACATATGCATCTTATGTTTAGATAATTTTTACGAGGTGTATGCTGGAGTAACTAATGCGGTTTTTGTTTTTTGTTTTTGTTTGCCTTTTTCCATGCGCCGAGGGTCGATTGGAAACAGACTCTCTGCCCTCTCGGGTAGAGGTAAGGCCTGTCTACATATTACCCTTCCCAGACCCCACCTTGTGGGAATATACTGGATTGTTGTTGTTGTTGTTGTTAGTTTTCCTATGAAGGGAGAGATGTTTGGCATCTCCCATATAGATATGGGAGAAGCCTTCTAGCACTGTGTGGATATTATACAAAATAAACCTTTATCCAATTTTAAAATCAAACACATTTTACATTAACAATGTATATATTGATTATAATGCAATGAACCAAATAGCCAATAACAATTACAGAGTTACTATATCTTATGAGCACAGAATTGTGGCCTTCCAATCACGAGATTTTTACCATCCCCCCCCTGCAATTTGCATCACAGCTTACAGAATTGTCTCAAATCTTGATGATACAGTTGATACTATTAGAAAGTCATCTTGGCGTGGAATCAGGGGCGTACCCAGGATACTGTTAGTGAAATTCGGAGTGGTGCAGTTTCTTATATATAGGGTAAAAAGGTTGGATCTATATTTCGTGTTGGAGCTTCGTAGTTTTATAATATAGTAAATAGATATCTAAAGCATATACATTAATTTTTTCCTCATTCAAGAAAAAAAAAATAGAAACGCGAAGAAAGAAACAGTACCCATCTTGGAACAGCTTTTTTTATTGTTATGTTTTTGAAGAAACATCAAGGTTGGGAAGGATGTAATGTATATTGATATTCATCTAGTTTGTCTACTGACTTTCAAAAGGTCCTACTTTAGGGTAAAAAATGCCTCTTTCCATTACAGCCTGGCTTATGATATGTTATGTTACATGTGCTTTAAAAGTCACTTTCTTTTGATGTGATGTTGGTTGTTTCCTTCTTCTAAGGTGTTTTAACCTTTCCTTTTGCCAGTTCAAATCAGTTATAGTTCGTACTCCGTTATTATTCCATTTCCCTTCAACCATTCTTGCCTTACCTATATGGATGGAAAAATTTGCTTATGTACTGAGAAAGATGAGAGTATTTCATTTGTGAGGTTAAATAATAGGCTTCCTTTCAAAAACTGGTATTCGAAGAAGTTCTGAGACTATCTCCCCATGCTAAATATGGCTTTAGCACCTCTAAACGAGCTTGGTCTTGCAGGTATTACCCTTTCAATTGTGTTCCTGACAGTTATATGGTACAAAAGGACATCAAATATACCACAGAAGACAGCACCTAGGTTGCCACCAGGGCCTCGTGGCTTTCCAATTGTGGGATTTTTACCATTCCTCCGCCCAAATTTGCACCACCAGCTTACAGAGTTGTCTCAACAGTATGGTCCAATATACAAGTTTTGACTAGGAAGCAAACTATGCATTGTGTTGAATTCACCATCCTTAGCCAAAGAAGTAGTTCGTGATCAAGACTGTTTTTGCCAACCGTGACTCTACAATTGCAGGATTGCTGGCCACATATGGTGGATTAGATATTGCATTTTCTCCCTATGGCTCCTACTGGCGTGATATGCGCAAACTGTTTGTGAGTGAGATGCTAAGCAACAGGAACCTTGAGGCTTGTTATAGTCTTCGGAAACACGAGGTCAGAAAGACAATTAGAAACGTGCATACCAAGATTGGCTACCCCATTGACATTGGTGAATTGACTTTTGTAACTGAAATGAATGTAGTCATGAGTATGATCTTTGGCAGTAATTTTGTAGAGGAGAAGGAGAAGCATGCAAAAGATGGATCTGAGTTCAGGGAATTGGTGATAAAATTTACTCAAATGTTGGCAAAGCCAAACATATCAGACTTCTTCCCTATGCTTGCCAGGTTTGATTTACAAGGAATACAGAAAGAGACGGAGGCTCTTTTGAAGTCTTTTGAAAGTATATTGGACCCTGCCATAAACGAATGCATGAAGATGCTTTCGGACAAAAGAGAGGGTGAAATCCAGGGGAATGGGAAGAAGGATTTTGTGCAGATCCTATTAGAATTGATGGAGCAGAAAAATATTGGTATATCGGTGGACTTGGTGCAAATAAAGGCCATCTTGCTGGTAAGTTATATGGTCTGTATCTATTTTTTATATCATTGCTTGTCTCCTTAAAATTGGTTACCCTAAGAATTCCATTACTTTTAGTTTACGAGAAATCAGTCTAAAAATTTAACGGTCTTACAAACTTATTTATCATGTCTACCGGAGAAAACAAGGTGTAGCCTAGCGGTCATTGATCCATGAAATGGGTGCAAACCTTTGAAAACAAGGGTTCAAGTCCAATCAGAGAAAAAAAAAATATGAGTAGGTGATTTCTTCCTATCTGCCATAAGCCATGGTAGGCAGAATTATTGGATACCTATGCCGGCGGAAGGTAGCCGGTACCATATGAAATTAGTCGAGGTGTGTGCAAGTTTGCTCGCACACCACCATAATAAAAAATCATGTTTACCGAATGCAGAATCATTATGATAAATGGTGAAGAATAATGGGTATTTTGAGTTCTTAATCAAGATGCTTGAATCGCGTAATTAGGTAGAATAGTCTTAAAAAGATGCGCACATATATATACCTAAACGTACCACACACACCCTCCCCCACGAATAGAAGCAGGCATTTCAAATTCTGGCAATGACTAAACCCTTTTCCATGACTTCATACATGTTTCTGCATTGTAGGACTTTGTGATTGGTGGGACTGACACAACAATCACGACGATCGAATGGGTAATGGCGGAGCTTCTGAATAACCCGGATGTAATGACAAAGGTGCAAAAGGAACTGAAAAATGTGGTAGGGATGAATAACATTGCAGAAGAATCTCATTTAACAAAACTACCCTATCTTGATGCAGTTGTAAAGGAGACACTTCGTCTACACCCTGCATTACCACTGCTTTTCCCTAAGCGCCCAAGCCAATCTGCAATAGTTGGCGGATACACAATACCTGAGGGGACTAAAGTACTCTTGAATGTTTATGCAATTCATAGGGATCCTCAAATATGGGAAAATCCATTGAAATTCCAGCCTGGTAGGTTCTTGAGTCACTCTACAAGTTTAGACTATGCTGGCAATAATATGAAGTACCTTCCATTTGGATCAGGGCGGAGACTTTGTGCTGGCCTTCCTTTAGCTGAGAAAATGCTTATGTTTATATTGGCTTCACTGCTGCATTCCTTTGATTGGAAACTCCCAGAGGGCGAAAATGTTGACCTTTCAGATGGATTTGGACTTGTCGTCAAGAAAAGTAAGAGGCTATTCGCCATCCCTACTCCCAGGTTATCAAATTTAGAACTATATCAATAAAAACAAGAAGCTATTAGCGAATATGTTTATGAAGGGGCTTGACATGATCTTTCTCACCCGTTCTTGTATTTATTAGATCAATACTATGTATTATTGTACGATAAATAATGAAGTTCAACTAATGTACCTTGCATTTTAAATAAAATATTTATATTTAATGTAATGCTATTATCAAAAGGAGGATATTTCCGTATTCAATTATTCTTAAATTTGTTATGGCTGCAAATTTGTATTGATTTCAGTTGCAATTGCTTCTTTTAAATCTATATTTGTCTTCAGATACTCTGCCTGCACTATATTTTAGTACTTGTTTCTTTCGGAGGGCGTGTGGTATTCCCGTGGAAAAAGATATTCTACTTGAATACAAATGCTAAAATAAAAATGCGCGAGACACCAATACAGAGATTTGAATTGCTGGGTGGAAACTTCGGACTATTATAACCCCCAGCACTATTATAACCTTCATTTGGCGGAGTTTAATTAGACAAAAGTAGGTTGCTTTTGTCTTATGCGCCTTCCCAAGACATCTCAGGAAGGTGCCACAGTTGGTCAATACTCAACATGGAGATAAACCAAACCTAGTTATTAGGTAAATGCAGCTCTTTTCTGTGAAGGGATCATCAAGAACAAACTGCTCATGAAAACCATTTTCCCAACCAAAAAGGTGTCATATTTTTTCTTTTGTAATATAAAACCAAGTCTATAACTTACTACTTTGAATGAAAAAAATGAATTGTAGTTATTTCTAAGCTTAACTCTAATAGTTTATCCGCCCACTATTAATTGTTGTTGACTACTGATGTTGCCATGGTAGCCACTCCTCCAAATTTGGCATACTTTGGTAATATACCTAACCGGTGAAAATGCCCCCCCAAAATAATGCCGAATTGTTTAAGGAAGATAATGTTAATCTTTTATTGTTATTCATTATTTGATATTGACTAGAGGGGTTGCTCTAATAGTAAGCAACCTCCACTTTCAACCAAGAGGTTGTGAGTTAGAGTCTTCCCAAGAGCAAGGTGGAAAATTTTTGGAGGAAGGATGCCGGAGGTCTATTTGGAAACAACCTCTCTACCCCAGAGTAAGGGTAAAGTCTGCGCACACACTACCCTCCCCAGATCTCACTAAGTAGGATTATACTGGGTTGTTGTTGTTGTCATTACTTGATAATATGATGGTGTATGTTCTATAAATAAACAACAACAACGACAAAATATAAGGTTGTTTCCGAAGACCCTTGGCTCAAGGCGATTAACCCGTGACATAATAACTTGCTTCACTTCTAAATTGTTTGAACTTCCTGATGCAGAGAATTTTGACCTGAAAAAAAAGAAGCTTTACTTTGTGCTAAAGAAGGAGACACCTTCGGTTGCAGTCCCAGTGCCAAAATTATCTGAGTCAATAGTATATGGTCAAATATTGAGTCTTCTGGAAACTTTCTCAGAACCCAAATTCTAGCTGCTGAAAGTGACATATTGAACAATAATTCAACCAAGACCTGATTTAATTGTAATAATAATATGCTGAGGACGTTGACCTGATCCATTATAAGTAGAAAGCGTTGAAACAATTTAGCCAGTAACCATGGCTTCAGCACAATCAAACTTGCTTGGTCTTGGAGCTCTCACTATTGGAATTGTATTCCTGACGATTTTATGGTACAAATGGAGAAAAAATATCTCATACAAAGAAGGTCCCAAGTTGCCACCGGGGCCTCGTGGCCTTCCAATTGTGGGATTTTTACCATTCCTCCGCCCCAATTTGCACCATCAACTTACAGAATTGTCTCAACAGTATGGTCCAATATACAAGTTCTGGCTAGGAAGCAAACTATGCATTGTGTTGAATTCACCATCCTTAGCCAAAGAAGTGGTTCGTGATCAAGACTCAGTTTTTGCAAACCGTGACCCTCCAATTGCAGGATTGGCAGCCACATATGGTGGAGTAGACATTGGATTTTCTCCCTATGGCTCCTACTGGCGTGATATGCGCAAACTGTTTGTGAGCGAGATGCTAAGCAACAGGAACCTTGAGGCTTCTTATGGTTTACGAACACACGAGGTCAGAAAAACAATCAAAAAGGTGCATACCAAGATTGGAAACTCCATTGACATTGGTGAATTGGCTTTTGTAACTCAAATGAATGTAGTCATGAGTATGATCTTCGGCAGCAATTTTGTAGAGGAGAAGGAGAAGCATGCAAAAGATGGATCAGCTGAGTTTAAGGAAGTGGTGATAAAAGTTTTTCAAGTGTTGGGAAAGCCAAACATATCAGACTTCTTCCCTATGCTTGCCAGGTTTGACTTACAAGGAGTACAGAAAGAGATGAATGCTCTTTCGAAGTCGGTTGAGAGTATATTAGACCCTGCCATAAACGAACGCATGAAGATGCTTTCGGACAAAAGAGAAGGTGAAATCCAGGGGAATGGGAAGAAGGATTTTGTGCAGATCTTAATAGAGCTAATGGAGCAGAAAGACATTGGGATATCACTGGACTTGGTGAAAATAAAGGCTATGTTGGTGGTAAGTTATATGGTCCTAATATATTTTCTATATCATTGCTTGTCTCTTTGAACTTGGGAATCCTGAAAATTCCATGATAATACTTTACCAGAAAGAAGTCTGAAAACTTAACAGCCTTATACAAACTTCTTAATCATGTTTACTGTATACAGGATCAATGTGATAAGAAAGTAAAGAAAAATGAGAATACATTTGAGTTCTTACTGAAGATGATTAAATCGCATAACTAGCTATAATAGTCTAAAAATGTAACAGCCCAGCCCGTTAGTGAAATTGTCCGCTCTTGGCCTAGGCTCTTGCGGGTTTAAAATGCATGTTAGGGTCTAATGCTTGTTGACTTATATACCTCACATCCCTCTAGTGTTTTACCGATATGAGGCTCTGTCTAAAGTATGGGGTGTTACAAAAAAAGAGGTACATATACATACCTAAACATGAATGTCGCGTCCCCTACAGCTAGAATCAAACATTACTAAATTTCTGCGATTAGTATGTTCCTTTCCCCTGACTTCATATATGTTTTTTCTATGTAGGATATTGTGATTGGTGGAACTGACACTGTAATCACAACAGTCGAATGGGTAATGGCAGAGCTTCTTAATAACACAGAGATAATGGCAAAGGTGCAACAAGAATTGAAACATGTGGTAGGCATGAATAACATTGTTGAAGAATCCCATTTGTCAAAACTACACTATCTTGATGCGGTTTTAAAGGAGACACTACGTCTGCACCCTGCATTACCACTGCTTATCCCTAAGCGCCCGAGCAAATCTGCAATAGTAGGTGGATACAAAATACCTGAGGGAACTAAAGTATTCTTAAATGTTTATGCAATTCATAGGGATCCTCAAGTGTGGGAAAATCCATTGGAATTTCAGCCTGAAAGATTCTTGAATCACTCTACAAATTTAAACTATTCCGGCAATAATTTCAAGTACCTTCCATTTGGATCAGGGAGGAGAATTTGTGCTGGCCTTCCTTTAGCAGAGAAAGTGCTTATGTTTGTATTGGCTTCATTGCTGCATTCCTTTGATTGGAAAGTTCCAGAAGGCGAAAAAGTTGACCTTTCGGATGGATTTGGACTTGTCATCAAGAAAAGCAAGAGCCTATTCGCCATCCCTACACCCAGGTTACCACATTTACAACTCTATCAGTAAAATCAAGAAACCACAAGGAAGATGAAATAGAGATTTTGAAGAAAGGGGCTTAACATGATCTTGCCCACTGGTTGTAATATTCTTATGATCGAAGTGTAATATTGGAAAACAAGTAAATGAAGTTCAACTAATGTACCTTGCATATTAAATAAATATGTACTTTTGATGTACGACCCCACTTTGTGGGAATACACTAGGTAGTTGTTGTTGTTGTTGTTGTTGTTGTTGTACTTTTGATGTAATGATCATATCAAAGGAGGATAACTCCATAATTCAGCCATTTTCAAAATTGTGCTAAAGGAAAAAGATACCTCCGTTCGCAATGCAAGTGCCAAAATTATCAAACTCAACAGTATATGATTTGGCTAAAAGCTCAAATTTGAGTCTTCTGAAAACTTTCAAGGGGAAAAATCCAAAAAAAAAATAAATGAAAGATAATTTTCTAGCTTCTGAAATTGAGATATTGAAGTTCTAAGCAGAATCATTTGTTCATTCTGAAGTTGCTACACTGGAACTGTTTGAAATTTATAGATATCTTTTTGGATTAAGATTGCTCCATATGTCATGAGCCTAAGATAGTATATGATTTTTTGTGCACTAAATTTGTTAGCTACTAGATCTAAATCAAGCAAGACAAAGACTTTTGAAAAGATATGTTTATCAAAGACAAAGACCCTTTGGCCTCACAAGCTGGAAATATGTCTTTATTGCATCAAACAGGAACATGACTTGACCTAAACTGGATATATATTACATGCTTAGTGATAAACATTAAACTACTTATTGGAACCGCTCAGACAAAACTCCCCGTAAACATGATTTCAGCACTGTTAAACGAGCTTGATCTTGCAGCTCTCACCATTTTAATTTTGTCCTGACTATCCTATGGTACAAATGGACATCAAATATATCACAGAACAACAAATTCAGGTTGCCACCAGGACCTAGTGGTGTACCAATCCTGGGATTTTTACCATTTCTCCGCTCCAAAAAGTCCTACTTTAGGGTAAAAAATGCATCTTTCCGTTACAGCCTTGCACATGATATAATATGTCACTTTCTTTTGATTTGATTTAACCTTTCCTTTTGCCAGTTCACATCAGATATAGTCAAGTACTCCATGATATATTCTTTTTGCATTTCCCTTCAACCGTTCTTACCTTATCTATATGGATGTAAAATTAGCTTCTATATTGATAATAGGTTTCCTTTCAAAAACTGGTATTAGAAGAAGCTCTGAGACTATCTCTCCATTCTAAACATGGCTTTAGTACCTGTAAACGAGCTTGGTCTTGCAGGTATTATTGCAGGTATTACCCTTTCAATTGTGTTCCTGACAATTATATGGTACAAAAAGACATCAAATATACCACAGAAGACAGAACCTGGGTTGCCACCAGGGCCTCGTGGCCTTCCAATTGTGGGATTCTTACCATTCCTCCGCGCCAATTTGCACCACCAGCTTACAGAATTGTCTCAACAGTATGGTCCAATATACAAGTTTTGGCTAGGAAGCAAACTATGCATTGTGTTGAATTCACCATCCTTAGCCAAAGAAGTAGTTCGTGATCAAGACTCCATTTTTGCCAACCGTGACTCTACAATTGCAGGATTGCTGGCCACATATGGTGGATTAGATATTGGACTTTCTCCCTATGGCTCCTACTGGCGTGAAATGCGTAAACTGTTTGTGAGTGAGATGCTAAGCAACAGGAACCTCGAGGCTTGTTATAGTCTTCGGAAACACGAGGTCAAAAAGACAATTAGAAATGTGCATACCAAGATTGCCGGCCCCATTGACATTGGTGAATTGGCTTTTGTAACTGAAATGAATGTAGTCATGAGTATGATCTTTGGCAGTAATTTTGTAGAGGAGAAGCAGAAGCATGCAAAATATGGAGCTGAGTTCAGGGAATTGGTGATAAAATTTCTTCAAATGTTGGAAAAGCCAAACATATCAGACTTCTTCCCTATGCTTGCCAGGTTTGACTTGCAGGGAATACAGAAAGAGACGAAGGCTCTCTTGAAGTCTGTTGAAAGTATATTGGACCCTGCCATAAACGAATGCATGAAGATGCTTTCGGACAAAAGAGATGGTAAAATTCAGGAAAATGGGAAGAAGGATTTTGTGCAGATCCTATTAGAGCTAATGGAGCAGAAAAATATTGGTACATCTGTGGACTTGGTGCAAATAAAGGCCATCTTGTTGGTAAGTTATATGGTCTGTATCTATTTTTATATCATTGCTTGTCTCCTTAAAATTGGTTATCCTGATAATTCCATCATTCTAGTTTACAAGAAACCAGTTTAAAGATTTAACAGTCTCATACAAACTTATTTATCATGTCTACTGAAGCACCCAAGAATGTTGCGTAGTGGTTATTGATCAATAAAGTGGGTGCAAACATTGAAAACAAGGGTTCAAGTCCCATCAGAGACAAACAAATGTTAGTAGGTGATTTATTGCTAGCTGCCTAAGCCATGGTAATATGATTGTTAGCAAAAATGGAAAAGAAAGAACACAAGATTTAACGTGGTTAAGATCAAAACAATCCTACATCCACCAGAGAACAATTGCCTTTTTGTTATTTACAAAGGAAGGGGAGATTTTGCAATTACACTTAAAAAAATTTCTCTCTTTATCTCTCTATTCACTACAATGTATTGTATTATTTTTGGGACGATCTCTACAAATGAAGGAGTACATCTATTTATAGAGGTAAAGACCTCCTCTTGATGTCATTGGTGACATCAAAGGTGGAAGCTTCCTCCTAGCATTCATACCAACTCTTTCCACCAACTCTTTCAATTGACCTGCCATTGTTGACTAAACATAAACCAACATTTTTAGTCTCTGCATTTCGAGCATGCATGTGAACAACTCTGGCCAAAACTTCAAAACTTACTGGGCAATCCCGTTGTAAGAAACAAGAAGAGTCAAACCATGGTTGAATATACCACCTTCACCTAACAACTATTCTCTTCGGACTTGCATAAGTTGATGCACACCCCTGCCAAGTCTTTGCAGTGTGCAAACTTAGCAAGCGGGACTATCTTGGTCAACATGTCTGTAGTATTATCATCTGTGATAACTTTCACGACCTTGATAGTTCCTGCTTCAACAACATCTCGAATAAAATGATATATGACATCAATGTGTTTAGTGGGCTCATGAAATCTTTGATTTTTCATTAGATGACTATCACATCTAAGAGTTGATTCTAGCTGAACCAAGCTCAATTCTTCTACTAAACCTTTCAACCAGATAGCTTCCTTCACCGCCTCCGTTGCTGCCATGTGTTCTGCTTCTGTCGTAGACAAAGCGATAATCGATTGCAGAGTCGACTTCCAACTAACGGCACTGCCAACGAGGGTAAAGATCTATCCGGTTGTGGACCTTCTTCTGTCAAGATCTCCTACATAGTCAGAATCCATATAACCGAGAATTGAAATACATCCACCACTTTTTCGAAAGGTCAGACCAACACCAAAAGCTCCCTTGAGATATCTCAATATCTACTTGACAGCTTCCCAATGCCTTTTCCAAGGCTGGACATGTATCTACTAACCACACTTATAGATTGAGCAATATCTGGGCGTGTGCATACTATAACATACATAATGCTACCAACTGCACTGGCATAAGGTATATTTGACATATGCTTCACCTCATCCTTGGACTGAGGCATTTGTAACTCTGAAAGTTTAAAATGAGGAGCTAATGGTATATTTACAGGCTTGCACATATGCGTATTGAATCTCTCAAGAATCCTTTCAATAGACATTTTCTGAGAAAGATGTACAATACAGTCTTCTCTTGAAAATCTCTATACCAAGGATTTTTTCGCAACTCCTAAGGACAATCGGAACGGAATTTATTTAAAATTTCAGAGTCGCCACTTGGGAAGATAATGGTGTCCCAAGTCACTGGTTTAATCCCGAATCCGAGGAAATATGACTCTGTTTTAACAGTCCGCAAAACTAGAAATCCGGATAAGGAATTCTGTTAACCCGGGAGAAGGTGTTAGGCACTCCCGAATTTTGTGGTTCTAGCACGGTCGCTCAACTACTGTATTTGTCTTATTTGATTTCTTTATATGCTTTTTACAAATGTCAATGTCCCGCTTTGTTATTTTAACGACTTGCAACGTCACGAAAATGCATTTCGAGTCTCACCGTTACCAGTACGCATGTGACTTTAGTGTATCTCAGCTTCATCGGGATTTGAGATTTGAGTCACATAAATGTACACTCGTATTAAGGATGTATATTTTAGTCACGCCTATAACGTCTACGCCTTATTATCTTTAGGAAAGACCGTAAAATTTGCTAAATGGTCCTTCCGAGTCTAACACTTTATATTAAAATAAATATGGGGGCCCCGTGTATCTTTTCATTTTTTAATACGAGGCTCATCCCTTATTTTTAAAAGTTCGAACTTAATCGTATACTATATTTTTCTATTCTGTTTCTCCTCTTAATTTGCATACAGTTTTTATATTACTTTAGACCATGATATCAGGGTCCAGGCCATTTATTTATTACTGGGCCTGGACCTCAGCCTACTTTAACAATCCATCACTGGAGCGGACGAGCTTCTGAAGTCCAGTGTGTGTTACCATTACCACGTAAAATCACATTTACCAGACCTGGGCCTTTATACTCAATTAGGCCCAGACTATATAAGCAGAAACAGATTACTATTTCAACAACAACACTTGAACAACAATTATTCTCCATTACTACTTAATAATTTTCAGACGATACCAAATGACATTCGATCACTACTAATTCTAAGATTTAAGAGCTAATTAAAATTCTATCACAGTATTTATATCAATGTTGTTATACTATATTGTAGATTCTAATATTCAGGTAATTATTTGTGATACTGCTTGCAAGATTATTTGTTACTTATTTTAACTAAAAGGAAAACAATATTGTAATATCGACTAAACATACTTGTATTGATAACGATTACAAACATCTAAAGCAGATCTATATATAAATCATTTTTGAAAGTAAGCGATAATTCAATTTGAACTATTATACTACTTACTTTTTAGATTAAATCGGTCATGATTATAGTTGCAACTAAAAAATTTACTATTCTAGTTCATACGTTCAATTTCAGAATTGTTCCTTTTATCTAGGTGTATTAACTTTTGTATTAACCTATTTTAGATTTGAATTAGGTGATAGTCTAATTGCTGGATTTTGTTTAATTACTATGTGACCTACTCTACTCTACTCTATCTCGAATTCATATAGGTGTTAGTTATTACAACAATTCCTAAATAAATTACAAATCAATCTAGGAAGTACAATTACGAACTAAATAGAAGAAACAAAAACAAATTCAGCCAATAATTCATGCAGCTTCATTTCTTCATCACAATTGCGATTACATCTTTAGGAATAGAAGTGTACCTGATTCAAAATAAGTCTATGAGTCTAGGCTTTGGGGATGAAGAATAGTCAGCAAATAACAGCAACAGAACAGCAACAGCAATGATATATGTCAATCACAGTAAAACAACTAAGAGAATCCCAAATATAGAAATCTAGTAGATCAACAAAGCAGAATTAAGGAGTCTAAGTAAAGATCCAGATGAATCGTAGAACAGTAAACCCAGCAGGAATTCCTCTTTTTCTTAATTTCTGAACTGGACACTTTGTAAAAAAAATGCAGAACCCTTAGATCTTTTAGAGCTGAACCCCTTTTTCAGGCTTACTAGAAGCCTATTTATAGACTGATTTTGGGAGAAATTGGGGAAAATTCAAATAAGTTAATTTCATTTCCCTCCCCTTATTCTTTTCAATTATTTACAGTTTAGTTCATTAATTCTATGTCGAAATGCCTTAGAGCCCTTGATAGAAGGTTCTAGGCAATTCTATAGTGTTCTATTAGGTTTATTTTACTTGGTGACCCTCACTTGCTAAGGTTTATTACAGGAATGCCTTTTAATTATGCTCGGTTTGTCCTTTGTTTTATAGGTAATTACAGAAATACTAGGCACTAAAGTCATTTTTAGCCTCATAGGCTCTATTAAATCTTCAAGAATAAAATTTATTGTTCCTGTTATACCCTTATTATTTATCTCAAATTACCCGACCTACTAAAGGTCTGGCAGACTTAGGGTTATGATTTATTTAATTAATAATCACTTCTTATAACTATTTTAAGACTTAGCCAATTATAGACCCCAAACCCCTTTCATATTTAGCCCACATTTAACAGACCCAAACCATTATTAAACACATAACCTCTTATTAGAAGTATAATCATTCAATTAACAGAAATAACCTCTTATCGACCACATACTTAAAAGCATAGTCAAACAGAGGTAGTCTTTCAGAAATAGCCACTTAATGGAAACACAACTAAGTAATCAGTATAATTACTCAATAACAGAGATAGCCACTTTAACGATCAAACTTTATTCTTTCAAAAATAACCGCATACTTTAACTTTCAGAAATAACCACAAAATCTTTACAATCATGACCCAAATCACAAAAGAATCCAAAGATTCAGAATGGATTCACAAATGAATCAGATTACAAATATAGACAGTTCATGTTATTTTGAAAATATATCCTTAATCGCAAATCAACTTTCAATCAATCAGAACTCTGAGGGAAAGTTTGATAATGGTTGAATCCCAACTAATCAAAACTTAATTTTAGACAGAGCATGATGAACAAACACATAAACATGCTTATTTACTCATGATTCATACGTGATAAACACTAAGAACCCTAAGAGCACTTTAACAAACTTAGGCATGTGTAACAAACAGAGGTAGATCTTATTATTTAAGCATGCAGAAAAGATAGGCTCATAAGAATATCATAAACATATCAAGAAAACATTTTCAGAATCAAACAAGAAAGATGTAGGAAACTTAGCTTTTGGGCTTTCTTTTTCCTTTTCTTTTCTTTCTTTCTTTCTTTCCAGATCTCCAAAATTTTGAAGACTTTTAGTCTTCTGACTGTTGGACTTTTTTTGATGAGGCTTTTGTTTTGAGTTTTTGATGTATGTGGGGTGGTATGGGGCTTGGTTTAGAGGTTTTGGGGTAGGGTTGTTTTTGGGTGCTCGCCGGAGTAGGGTTCCGGCGAGTCTTTTTGTTATATTTGAGGAGTTCCGGTGATATTCGAGACTAGCCACCTACATGAGGTGATAGATCACCTCAAGGAGGTCTTATGGTGTTAATCTCGAAGGATGGTTCATAGTTCTTGAGGTCGCCGGCTAGGGTTCCAGCGACCAGAGTTTCAAGAAGAATGGGGGGCCTTTGGTTTAATGGGTTTTTATGGTGGTTGCAGGGCTTGGTGGGTAAAGGGTGAGGTGTTTAATGGTTGGCCTGAGCCGGAGATGGTGGTGGTAACAGGCCATCCGGCCAGTCTCCATGGGAGACCAAGGAGGAAGAAGATGATGGAAGAGGCGGCTAGGGTTATACAAGTGTGTATATGTGTGTAAGTGTAAGGATATTGAATGGAGATGGGAATATTTATACCCACCTCGTCTCGTGTAATCCTGGCCCTTGGATTAACCAAGATCAACGGCCAGGATCTTTTGCTTCAAAACGGCATCGTTTGGTTAAGTGAGAGGCTCACTTATATCCGTTGGATGTTGAGTTTGAACGGCCAGGATTAATCACTTATACTACGTCGTTTGGCTTTTAATGAGGCTTAGTGTCATCCATTTGATCAATTACTTTGAACGGCCCAGATTAATTCCTTTCACGACGTCGTTTGATTTTCAATCGAACCGTTTCATCTGGTCCGTTGGATCCATTTCATCAACGGTTGGTTTTTTTTTGGCTTATACGCCGTCGTTTGGCTACGAGCCTAAGCAGACCAGGCTGGTCTTTTGGGCCTGATATATTTGGGCTTATTGTATGTATATGTATTTCGTTATATAGCCCAATTTGTATTGTATTTTATATTTTTATCTTGTATTTTAATTATTTCTTGTATTTTCTTTTGTATTTTATTTTTCTCTTTTTATATTTATTTTCAATTGCTATATTTCTTTTATTTCCTATTTTTTCCTGATTTTTCTGATATTTTTTTGTCATTTTTCTTTTGTTTTCCGATATTTTGTATTTTTTGTTGATTTTTCTGAATTTTCATATTTTTTGTGATATTTTCTAATTGATTCCTTTTGTAATTTTAATTTCAACTTTATTTTTAAAGCAAACACACAATTATTTCAATTAAATCACTCAATTGCACATCAAAACTATTTTTGTATCATTTTTATATTTATATTGGAATTTAATTGCTTAGGGCAAAAATCACGTGCGTATTGAATCTCTCAAGAATCCTTTCAATAGACATTTTCTGAGAAAGATGTACAATACAGTCTTCTCTTGAAAATCTCTATACCAAGGATTTTTTCGCAACTCCTAAATCCTTCATGTCAAATTCCTTACTCAACAGTTTCCTAAAAGCATTTATCTCTGTAATGTTGTTAGCAGCAATAAGCATATCATCAACATACAACAGTAAATAAATCATTGAGTTACCATACATTTTCTTGAGATACACACAGCTATTAAAATGCACTCTTTAGGAATTCATGTGTAATCATGAATGCATCGAACCTCTTGTAATACTGTCTAGGGGATAGCTTCAAACCATACAAAGACTTCTTTAGTTGGCATATGTGATCTTCTTTTCCCTCAGCTAGGAAACCTTCAGGTTGATCAATATAGATCGTCTCTTCTAGATCACCGTGTAAGAAAGCAGTTTTGACATCAAGTTGTTGAAGCTCCAAGTCAAATTATGCAACCAATTCTAGTAGCACGTGAGTTGAGCTACGCTTCACGACTGGAGAGAAAATCTCATTGTAGTCAATTCCCTCCTTCTAACTGAAACCTTTTTCAACCAATCTTGCTTTGAACCTAACATCTTCTACTTCAGGAATTCCCTCTTTCTTTCTGTAGACCCACTTGCATCTAACTGTCATCTTCCCCTTTTGTCTTTTCACTAAGACCCATGTCTGATTCTTGTGAACAGAATCCATCTCTTCAGTCATGGCTAACCGCCATTGTGCACCATCCTTGCAAGAAGTTGCTTCAATATACTAGGAGGACTCCAGATCCTTAATCTCTTCTTGTGTAGCTACGAATGCATATGCAATCAAGTTTGTTTGATCTATAAGGCGTTCCGATTTCTCGTGTCTACCTCTTCTCCCTCCCCTTCGCAATTGTGTATGGTTCATTGACAACAAGTTCTTCAAAGTCTACATCTTCTGACTCATCTTTAACCTGAGTTCTTGATCCTTTTCCTTGGAAAGCTGCACCTACTCGTTGTTCTTGTTTCCAGAAAACTCCAAAACTTTATGGGGATCAAGTATAGAGGATTCATCGAAGGTGACATCTCTACTAGCTATAAATTTGAGTAAAGACACACACCAAAGTTTGTACCCATTTACTCTATCCACATACCCTACGAAAATGACCTTATTAGCCCTTGGTTCAAGCTTTCCTTCATTAACATGATAATAAGTTGGACACCCAAATACTCGTAAGTATGAATAGTTAGTGAGTTCACCTGATCATACCTCATTCGGAGTCTTAAAGTCAATTGACGATATTGGAGATCGATTGACAATATGAGCAGTAGTGTGAATTGCTTCAGCCCAAAATATTTTGGACATTGGCTTGTCTGAGCAGACAACGAGGCTTTCCAAGAAGAGTTTTGTTCATTCTCTCGGCAACTCCATTCTTTTGTGGGGTATGCCTGACAGTCCTATGTCTTGAGATCCCATGAACCTTGCAGAAATCATTAAACTCTTCATTGCAAAACTCTAAGCCATTGTTTGTGCGAAAATACTTGATTTTTCACTCCATTTGATTTTCAACCAAAATCTTCCACTCTTTAAATGCATCAAAAGCATCACTTTTTGCCTTCAAAAAATGCACCCAAACCTTTCGTGAGAAATCATCAATAAAAGTGAGAAGATACCTCTTTTCGCCCTTCGATGGAAGTTTAGAGGGACCCCACAAATTTGAATGGATGTAGTCTAGCACTCTTGTTGTCTTGTGTTTGCCAGTGTTGAAGCTAACCTTCTTCTGCTTCCCCAGAACGAGTTCTCACAGAAAGTCAAATGTGCCGATCTTCCCACCTTCCAAAAGGTTACGATTGCTCAACATTTCCAGTCCACGTGTGCTCATATGACCCAGTCTCACGTGCCATAGTCTTGCCTTGTCATCATTAGATAATTGTACTGTATATGCATTTTCAAAGCCAACAATGGTGCTTCCAGCCAATGTGTAAAGTCCATTCTCCAGCTTGCCTTTCAGCACGACTAAAGAACCTATAGTCACCTTTATAGTTCCTGTTTCGCTCATGTACCTATAGCCTTGTTCATCTAGAGTACCCAAGGAGATCAAATTCTTCTTCAGATCAGGAACATGATGGACTTGTGTAATAGTCCTCACGACTCCATCATGGAAGCGAACTCGAACTGAGCCAATGCCAACTATTACATAAGTTGCATTATTGCCCATTACTACGGTTCCTCCACATTTCTCATAGCTGCTAAACCAGTCTTTTCGGAACGTCATATGCAAAGTACAAGCAGTGTCTAACACCATTTGTTTCCATAACTACTATTATTACATGGTGTTGTTAGTACTTAATCATTATCAAAATCATGTACCTGTTCAAGCGCCCTTTCCTTGAACTTTTGACATTGGGCAATCTCGTTCAAAGTGCCCCTTCTTGCCACAACTCCAACACTTTGTATTCTTCTTGTTCACACGAGACTTTGATCTATTCTTTGATTTTCTCTTTCCATGTTGGCTAGTCTGGCCTTTACAAAGAGCCCACTTGCCTGATCATCTATGTCTCCTTCATTGTGCCTCCACACATCACTAGAGTTAAGTGTTTGTCGCACTTGCTCAAGCTTGATAGGATCCTTTCTATACATCATCGAATTCTAAATATCACGATTTCTTGAAGTCAATGAAAATAGCAAAGCACATGCAAGCGTCTCCTCCTTACTTTTAATTCCTGCAATCTGTAAGTCCATGACAAGTTTATTGAACGCATCTAAATGATCTTGTATCGAAGTACCTGAACCCATCTTAAATGTGTGAAGACGCCGTTGTAACAACATGCTTGTTGTCACTGATCGGTCTTGGTATAGCCCTTCTAGCTTTTCCCATAACTGTTTGGCCGTCTCTTCAGTACCTCGTACTCACTTCACAAAGCACATTAGGTGCAAGGGATAGTTGGATTGTCTCGATGCATCCCCTTCAATCTTCTCCTTGTTGGAAGATATCCTTAGGATACTTTCCATCAATAGCATGGATTGAACCTTCCATGCGCAGTAATGCCATTATCTGGATCTTCAAGATATTGAAGTTGTTGTATCCACTGAATCTATCGATTTCAAACTTCATGAAACTCATCTTTGCTTGTTCTTCCTCATTGGATCGTTAAGGAATCATGACGTTTTGATACCAATTGTTAGCGAAAACGTAAAAGAAAGAACACAAGATTTAACGTGATTCAGATCAAAATAATCCTACGTCTATCAGAGAACAATTACCTTTTTATTATTAGCAAAGGAAGGGGAGATTTCCCAATTACATTTAACTGAATTTCTCTCTTAACTCTCTACTCACTACAATATATTATATTATTTTTGGGATGATCTCTACAAATGAAGGAGTGCATCTATTTATAGAGGTAAAGGCCTCCTCTTGATGTCATTGGTGACATCAAACTACCTACTCTTGATGTCATGGGTGACATCAAAGGAGGAAGCTTCCTCTTAGCATTCATACCAACTCTTTCCGCCAACTATTCCAATTGGCATGCCATTGTTGACTAAACATAAACCAACATTTTTAATGATAAATAGTGAAGAAAAATGAGAATGTTTTTTAGTTCTTGATCAAGATGCATGAATCGCATAATTAGTCAGAATAGTCTTTAAAAGATGCAATATATATATATATATATATATATATATATATATATATATATATATACCTAAACATGAATGCCACATCCCCTACGGATAGAAGCAGATATTTCAAATTTTGGCTATGGAAAAATTCTTTTTCCATGACTTCATATATGTTTTTACATTGTAGGACATTGTGATTGGAGGGACTGACACTACAATCACTATGGTCGAATGGGTAATGGCGGTGCTTCTAAATAACCCAGAGGTAATGACAAAGGTGCAAAAGGAACTGAAAAATGTGGTAGGGATGAATAACATTGTTGAAGAATCCCATTTACCACAACTACACTATCTTGATGCAGTTATAAAGGAGACATTTCGTCTACACCCTGCACTACCACTGCTTCTCCCTAAGCGTCCAAGCCAAACTACAATAGTAGGCGGATATACAATACCTGAGGGAACAAAAGTACTCTTGAATGTTTATGCAATTCATAGGGATCCTCAAATATGGGAAAATCCATTGAAATTCCAGCCTGTTAGGTTCTTGAGTCACTCTACAAATTTAGACTATGCTGGCAATAATATGAAGTACCTTCCGTTTGGATCAGGGAGGAGAATGTGTGCTGGCCTTCCTTTAGCTGAGAAAATGCTTATGTTTGTATTGGCTTCATTGTTGCATTCCTTTGATTGGAAACTCCCAGAGGGCGAAAATGTTGACCTTTCAGACGGATTTGGACTTGTCGTCAAGAAAAGTAAGAGGCTATTCGCCATCCCTACTCCCAGGTTATCAAATTTAGAACTATATCAATGAATAAAAAAAGAAACTATTACAGAAAATGTTTATAGATGTTGAAGAAGGGGCTTGACATGATCTTTCCCACTGCTGCTTGTATTTATAAGATCAATATGTAATATTGTACTTTAAATACTGAAGTTCAGCTAATGTACCTTACATTTTAAATAAATTTTTTACATATAATGTAATGCTATTACCAAAGGAGACAAGAGGGGTTGCTCGATGGTAAGCAACCCCCACTTCCAACCGAGAGGTTGTGAGTTCGAGTCTCCCCAAGAGCAAGGTGGGTAGTTCTTGGAGGGAAGGATGCCGGGGGTCTATTTGGAAACAGCCTCTCTACCTTAGGGTAGGGGTAAGGTCTGCGTACACACTACCCTCCCCAGACCTCACTAAGTGGGATTATACTGGGTTGTTGTTGTTGTTGTTGTTGCTATTACCAAAGGAGGATAACTCCATATTTAACCATTCTTAAATTTGTTATGGTTGCAAGTTTGTATTGTTTTTAGTTGCAATTGCTTCTTTTAAATCTATGTCTGTCTTTAGATACTCTGCCAGCACTATATTTTAGTACTTGTTTCTTTCGGAGGGTGTGTGGTATTCCAATTAATGTGAAAAAAGATATTCTACTTGAAATACAAATACTATAACAAAATTGCACGAGACACCAATACAGAGATTTGAATTGCTGGCTAGAAACTTCGACTGCTATATCCCCTGGCACTACTTGTAATCACTGTTCTCGTTAATGCAAGCAAGCTTTCGTTCAAGTATTTCTTATCATGTTATAATCTTGAAATTGGTTTTTCTTTGCGGCGCCGACAGCCTAATCTAACGTACAGAGGGAGCCTTCAGTTGGTGGAGAGTAATCAGACAGAAGTATGTTGCTTTTACCTTACGCGCCTTCCCAAGACATCTTAGGAAGGCGCTACATAACAGTTGGTTTGTACTCGAGATAAACTAAATCCGGAAGGGCCGGCTTGGCTCAGCGGTAAGCTTGCTTGCCGTGGTGTGTCAGGTCGCGGGTTCGAATCAGCCTCTCTGCAAAGAAGGGGAAAGGCTGCCTAGAGTATTCCCTTCCTCAGACACCCACGAAGTGGGTATTGAACTGGGTCGGCCCTGGTTATTAGGTGAATGCAACCCTTTTCTGTGAAGGTATTATCAAGAACAAACTAACATGAAAACCATTTTCCCAACCATAAAGGTGTTTCCTTTTGTTGTAATATTTACAAGATCAAAGTGTAATATTGGACAATAGGTAAATGAAGTTCAACTAATGTAACTTGCATATGATTTTTTGTGCACTAAATTTGTTAGCTGCTGGATATAAATCAAGCAAGCTAAAGACTTTTGGAAAGATTTCTTTATCAGATCAATAAACAACACTAATCTGCATCAATCCTTTCATATTCTTCCTTTTACGAACTTTGAGTTTGTGGCACTGACAAGTTCGAACTCTATAGAATTTTCCATTCTTGTTGTCTTGTTGAAGAGTGTCACAATCCCAAACTACATTACCAAATTGCTATAATGAAGAAGTCCAGCATTTTCGTCAACGTATGGGCAATCAAAAAAACCTCCTAAATTTTGAGAAAATGCATTGGAGTTTATTCCATAAAGATTTCTGGCTTGAAGTTAGTATACTGCTGTGTGTATTGGTGGAACACATGAAATGTTAGTTTGCTGACGAAGCATGACGCATGAAACAGTAATATAGCAACAAGTGGCATTAATTCTATTAATTGAGAGAGGAAGGTACGGAAGAAACACTCACTGGACAGTACAAAGAAGAGAACCGGGCCTAACAGTTGCCAAAGAAGAGGCATGGGCGGAATGAACAAAAATCCTAAAGAAGGAAAGATACATGAACCCGAAGTAAATAAGGAAGGGGAATCGGAATAGTTATAGGGCATTTATAGCAATAGATATGCTAGTTACAACTATATGTGGTAATGGAAAATCTATTCAATTAATGTCCATAATAAACCTAAATTATGTGAAAAAATCGTTATGATTGTACACTCCTATATAAAGACGCAGAATTTTATTTGCACGGACGGATTCCGAGTAACTATTGAAATATATTTACTTCTCTGCTTTATCGAAGTTCCCACCCTTGACTTTATAAATTGACCATCAATTTATTTTTTATTTATTTTACTAAGTTTTCATTGCCATTCTTATTATTTTCCTTGAATATTATTAAGTGAAGTAAAACCTGGTCATCAGTAACTCGTTTTCTTCTAAATGTAGACTTTGATTGAGAAATTTATTTTTTGATTAAACACGTGTTTAACTGGATAAAATATCACTAAAAATGTTGAAGTTCAAACAAGCTACTATTATTTTATAATTCTGAAATTGCTGCACTGCCGTGGATTAAATGGATACAATCTTACCTAAAATGTCGAAAATTATGATAAAGATCCTTTCTTAGGCATAGTTAAAACGAAACAATACATTTTCCATCTACTTTTGACCCTACACTTGTCCATATAAAAACTTGTCGTGACCGCAGCATAAAATATAACATGACGCTAAGTACTAGAATTCTTTTAGCACTTAGCTACGCCTGGATTTCCAAATCTATCAAAGACCCTTTGGCCTCACAAGCTGGAAATATGTCTTTATTGCATCAAACAAGAACATGACTTCACCCAAAACTGGATATATATCACATGCTTAGAGATAAAGATTGTATAAATTACTACTTCATTTTGAGGTATCAGAATAGCTCGAACAACATTCCCCGTAAACATGATTCTAGCACTGTTAAACGAGCTTGGTCCTGCACCTCTCGTCATTTTAATTTTGTCCCTGATTATCCTATGGTACACAAATATATCACAGAACGAAAAATCCAGGTTGCCACCAGGGCCTCGTGGTCTACCAATCGTGGGATTTTTACCATTTCTCCGCTCCAATTTGCATAACCAGCTTACAGAATTGTCTCAACAGTATGG
Source organism: Nicotiana noctiflora (assembly GCA_032618575.1). Classification (NCBI taxonomy): domain Eukaryota; kingdom Viridiplantae; phylum Streptophyta; class Magnoliopsida; order Solanales; family Solanaceae; genus Nicotiana; species Nicotiana noctiflora. The sequence continues at coordinate 40,345 of JASVEL010002953.1, forward strand.
TCCAATATACAAGTTTTGGCTAGGAAGTAAACTATGCATTGTGTTGAACTCACCATCCTTAGCCAAAGAAGTGGTTTGTGATCAAGACTCTATTTTTGCCAACCGTGACTCTCCAATTGCAGGATTGGCAGCCACATATGGTGGACTAGACATTGTATTTTCTCCCTATGGCTCCTACTGGCGTGATATACGCAAACTCTTTGTGAGGGAGATGCTAAGCAATAGGAACCTTGAGGCTTGTTATAGTCATCGTAAACATGAGATCAGAAAGGCAATCAGGAGCGTGCATACGAAGATTGGCAACCCCGTTGATATTGGTAACTTGGCCTTTGTAACTGAAATTAATGTAGTCATAAGTATGATCTTTGGCAGCAATTTTGTTGAGGAGATGGAGAAGCATGGAACTGTTGGAGCAGAGTTTAGGGAATTGGTGACAAAAATTCCTCAACTGATTGGAGAGCCAAACATATCCGATTTCTTCCCTATGCTTGCCAGGTTTGATTTACAAGGAATAAAGAAACAGATGGAGGCTCTTTTGAAATCAGTTGAAAGTATATTGGAACCTGTCCTAAACGAACGTATGAAGATGCTTTCGGACAAAACAAAGGGTGAAATCCAGGGGAATGAGAAGAAGGATTTTATGCAGATACTACTAGAGCTAATGGAGCAGAAAGACACTGGAATATCGTTGGACTTGGTGAAAATAAAGGCCATATTGATGGTAAGTTATAGAGTCCCTATGTATATTTTGTATATCATTACCTGTCTTGTTCTTCCTTAAACTTGTAACAGAAATCAGTTGAGGATTAACTAAGATGACTGATCAATTCTTGAATAATATTGAGTGCCATTTGAATCAAACATCATCAAATTCTGTCCCCTGATTTCATATATGTTTTTGCATTGTAGGACATTGTGATAGGTGGGACTGACACTACAATCACTATGGTCGAGTGGGCAATGACCGAGCTTCTGAATAATCCAGGGATAATGGCAAAGGTGCAACAAGAATTGAAACATGTCATAGGCATGGATAACATTGTTGAAGAATCCCATTTGCCAAAACTACACTATCTTGACGCAGTTTTAAAGGAGACACTACGTCTACACCCTGCAGTACCACTACTTCTCCCTAAGCGCCCAAGCCAATCTGCAACAGTAGGTGGATACACAATACCTGAGGGAACTAAAGTATTCTTGAATGTTTATGCAATTCATAGGGATCCTCAAGTGTGGGAAAATCCAACTAAATTCCAGCCTGAGAGGTTCTTGAGTCGATCTACAAATTTAAACTATACAGGCAATAATTTCAAGTACCTTCCATTTGGATCAGGGCGGAGAATTTGTGCTGGCCTTCCTTTAGCTGAGAAAATGCTTATGTTTGTATTGGCTTCATTGTTGCATTCCTTTGATTGGAAACTCCCCGAGGGGGAAAAGCTTGATCTTTCAGAAGGACATGGCATTGTCATTAAGAAAAACAAGCCGCTTTTTGCCATCCCTACGACCAGGTTACCAAATTTAGAACTGTATCAGTAAAACCAGTAAATTATAAGGAAGATGTAATATAGACTCTGAAGGAAGGGGCTAGACATCAGATAGTTTTGCCCACTAGTTATTGTATTTATAAGATCAAATACAACAATGTAAAATAAGAGATGTGATACTACTAATGTACACTAGTATTTTGAAATACAATATGTATAATAGTTAGAATAGTGTTATCAAACTATGATAACTTCATATTTTATTTCAGCCATTCTGGAATTTACCATGGCTATACTGTTGCTTCACTTGTTCAAAGTTGCAACTGCTTCAACTCCGCCGTTTCATGTGAAATTAGCCTATATTCTATTGCAAATTCACATATTTAGGCCATTTATAGATAAATATACAAATTGTCTCATATAGCTTAAATTTTCAAGAAGAATTAATCCAAATAGATGTCCACCTAATCTCTTAAATTAATAATAGTCGATCGATGTATAATATATGTATAGTGTGCGTATAAGTGTGTATAATTTATGTATACCGGCTAGAAAAATAAACCGTAAATCTGGCGGGCTGATGTATAATGATTAATGCATAATCTATATATACTAGATAGAAAAAGTAAACAGTAAATCTGACCGACTATTTGTGAAACAATCCCATATTTCAAAGATTCATCGTTTGTGTTCAATTCCCAGTCAAACACAACATTTGCCTACTTCAACATCATCAGAAATGAAGTTGCAACTAATTAACTAACAAGTTCACTTTTTATTCATGAAATTTTGAGTCTAAGGTACCCGAAATACAAGTCTATCGCCTTCTTTTATACTACATATTATGCACATTTGACAAGAGAAAGAACACACTGATCATCAAGCAGAAGCAGTAGCTTTGCAATTTGGAAGGTCTTTTGGAGAATTAGGTGGAATCCTCAGAATTGGGTTGCTCTCAAAGAAATTCACTGGCTTTATCTCAAAACTTGATGATACTGTTGGCATAATTGGAAAGTCCTCTTGACATGGAATATGATGGAAACCTAATGTATACCACAGCACTATGTCTTTATTCTCAATTGGCCTGTCCCTGTAAAATAGGAAAAAAAGAGTGTTAATTACTACATTTTCCAAGCCAATTCAAACAGTTTTATCTAAACTCTAAAGTCAAGTAAAACTAGTAAAAGTAGGGGTTGTAAACGGACGGCCGGATATGGACGGGCCGAAAATAGGTAATGCAATAAATCGAATAAATTAATTGACCCAACCCATATTTAAAAAAGGATTAACCGGCGGATAATACGAGATATATATATATATATATATATATATATATATATATATATATATATATATATATATATATATTATTCATAGCTTCTTGAATATGATTACTTCTAAGAGAATTCCTAGTCTCTCAAACTTGAAGAAATACCAATTTGAGCATTTAAAAATGTAAAAATTAAACCCATTATTTATCCACTTTCTAAGTGTATAATATGGTTCTTATCCATATTTGACCTATTTTTAAAAAAGTTCAATATCCAATCCATTTTTTAATGGATAATATGCATGTATAACTTATTTCTTTTAACCATTTTGCCGCCACTAGTAAAAGTATCTTTCACACTTTGGATTTTGTCGTGCTTTAACATAGTGTTTACTCCCAGAGACAAATTTAGGATTTGAGACTTATGGGTTCTACGCAAGAGTTACTGAGTTTCTGGAAACCCGTATTCAATGCTCTAGATCCGCCCCTGTTTACTCCAGAACTTTTACACTATCAGTATATTTTGACCTGTTGTAGCAAGTAACATGCCTTATTTTATCAGATTACTATCCCACTTTTTATGGGACGGTTACCCGTAAGGCCGTAATTATATTTTAGGTGATTGAACTATCAATGCAGAAATAGTGTGTATTACCTGTTAGACCAAACAGCAAGAGTATCATCACCTTGACTTTGGTAAACAAACAAGCCAGCAGCCCATTGCTCAGATTCATTATATGGAGTGACCCAAATTTGGTTATTAGTGAAAGCACCTCTCTTCTGTGGTGGATCATCAAGGTCAAGCAAACTAGCAGCAGTACCACCAGGAACAATTTTATAACCAGCAGGATTTCCAACTCTTGACTTCTTATTCGGATTAATTACATGAAATTCTGAAGGATCATATAACTTGAGCTTAATTTGTGCATCTTTTTCAGTTTTAGCCACATTTCTAACAGCTTTTAAGTAACTTTTTCGTGGCGATCCGCCTGGAGAAGTCGTTGCTTTCTGGAGATTTACCTTCACGAAAGAATTGTTCGATCCATCGATATCCATGTCAAGATGGAAAGTTATGTAGTGATCATGAATTACGCCAATTATGTTTTCTGATAAGAGAGTGCCATAGAGATATTCATTTTGGTTCACTTGATTCATGTTCACATATGGAGAGCCTTTCACCATCAATATTCCACTTAGTCCAACCTATCACAAGTATAACAAGATTTGAAAAAATAGTTAGAATTAATATCAAAGGAATCTTAACGAGGGAAGAAGAATCTTGATATTCAACTTGGAATTGATATTGACATGTGACTAATCACCAAAATATTACTACTTATGCAATTTTTGATAAGTCACTAGTAATAGTATTCTTTCCGGACCATAATAAATGACCAATTTGCTTTTTTATTTTGGTTCAAAATAAGTGTCCATTTATATAATCAAGAAAATATTTAATTTGTTTTCCGAAATTATCCTTATATATGTATCCCTAAAAAGTCCTTTATTCCTCACGTTAAATTATGTTACAATATTAAATTAAGCGTAGTTAAGTTACACTAACTATTTTTATCTGAAATTTAGTATTTCCTTAAAGTGGTAACTTATTGTGGACCAGAGAAAGTATTATTTATGAGTTAGAACAAAATTAATTAATTAATATTAAAGGGATCTTAATGAGGAAAGAAGAAGCTTGATGACTTAATGATTCAACTTGGAATTGATACTGAGATGTGACTAACCACCAAAACCACAAAAAGAAGTACTTATCCAATTTATTATTATTCGTTATTTTCGATCTATAACTAAATTGACGTGATTGCTAGTTTGCTACCTATAAAATGCTTAATAGATATTTTTATTGTCCACAATAAGTGATCAATTTGTTTTATGCACACTCATTAAGGAAATATCAAATTCTGGACGAAAATAGTTAATATGACCAAATTACCTTTCATTAAATGTTGACCACAGTTATAGTTGTGTACTTACTTCTCTTTCAAATGTAAGGAGTAAATGACTTTTTAGGGATAGGTACATAAGGGTAACTTTAAAAAAACAAATTGAATTTTTTCTTGATTATATTAATGAACACTTATTTTAAACCAAAATAAAAAGTAAATTGGTCAAGTAAATATTATTCTTTCATGTCCTTTTATCTGTTATTTTAGCTTTTAAAAAAATGGTCCAAAGTATCTATCACTTCCAGAAACAAAGAAGAGAGTTTCTTTTATTTTTTATTCCGTCTTTGCAACTACAAGAAGGCCTAGAATTATTAATTACTATTCATTTTTAAACAGCACGAATAATTTAGTTGAATACCTTTAAATTTTGATAATCTAATTTATGCTTGTTACTTGTTAGAGTTAATGGACGGTAAATGAAAGGATTTCAATTTTGTTTTATTGACATGTAGAGTGAGTATAAGATTATATACAAGTAGTGGTAGATTTACTATTTACTTATTTTATCAGTATATATTGAATATTCAACGATTACACACGATTATACACATTTATATATAAATTGTACGCATATTACATATTCATCGATTATTTTTAAATTAAATGTTTGGATGAAAAGTTATTTAGACTAATTATTCAAGATTATGTGCTAACCTTAACTCGGATAAGTCCATCGGTCTGGAACTCCCAATCCACAATGTAATCATAGTTTGCCACTGACGCTGCCATTCTCACCACTAACGTCACCTTTGGCCTCACTTCTCGAATCTGTCCAAAGTTTCATGCAAACGAAAAATAACAATCAGAAAATGTCAAATATAACTTAATTTTAAAAAACAAATGTGAAAGAACACCTGTTCAGTGACCAGTGTTGACTCATAATGTATAGACAAATTTAAGTAGTTCCAACTGAACCACTAAATGTGGAGACAATTGATCAAATGAATGGTACTTGTCATGAAGTTATAGAAGGACACAATTGAGCAACCTCATCTGTGTCCCACACATTATTGGAGAAAGAATTCAAGATTTTAAGTTTATGAATTTTAAATTATAATTTTTTTACTTATTGAATTTGAAATAAACTATTTATACATATTAAATTAATTTTTAATACAAACATAAAATTTGAAGCCAAAATTACTAAATTCTGAAGAATCCATAACTTCTATTGTGGCTCCCCTCTGTCCTACCTTCTATATCCAATTTTCGAGTAATTGCATGGTTTCACATTAAATAATGTACTACTGAGAATTTGTAATATTGGTGTGTTTCTCGACATAGTTAACCGCAGAATAAGAGATCTAACTAAGGACACGTTTGCTCATAGTTATTTTTCTTTTTTCGATTTTTTTTTAAAATGTGTTTGTCCACTAAATTTTGTAAGTTTTTGGAGATTATTCGAAAATGTATTGTTTGAAAAAATATTTTTCCTCACTCACAAAACTACATTATTTTTTAAGTGAAATGCACATCCAAATATAATATTGAATTCCAAATATTATTTTTCAACTTAATGCCAAATACTACTTTAAAAAAAATTTAAATTAATAGTAGACAAACAGTCACTAGGATATAAACTTATACTGTAATTGCTTTTTATTTCAAGAATAGATAGTCAAAAATTTCACATTGCCAAATTCATATTTTTTTTATTTTTCAGCGTAACCTGTTGTCGGGAATTTGATCTTGTCATTTATATTCTTTAACTTGAGCAATTAAATACATGATTCAGTTATTTTAGTACGACAAATAATCTTGTTACGTTACTCTTGTAATAAATAAAGTTCAGTGGCGGAGCCATCTTATGCTTAAATTAAAAATCCTTCATAAAAAAAATTACATTGTTTAGCTAGTCAAAAAATTATTTTTTAGCATATATACTATATATTGATTCTCTTTATTTTCTTCTTATATTTACTTTTTTACATTTTAATACCTCTTAATAAAAATTTTTACTTGAAATTACCCTAAAAGATATTATAATTCACTTACAGGCAAACCAGTGATGGGAGATTCAGCGTGTCGCCATCCAATATCACCAGCATAGCTTTCAAACACACAAATCATATTCGAACGTACATATGGCGTTCCATCAGCTGCCACAAACACACCATCCATATAATATGCATTACGTGGGCAATCATTTAACGGGTCAAGTGGCATAGCTTGTAACCCGAACCCGTATTCGCCAGCATCCATATACGTCTTAAAATACCATGCGTCCGAAGGATCCATATACGGTACAAAAAGCTCCGACGTATATCCTTTATACATCACATTTCTCATTTTTCCCGTATCCGGATCTTGGACCATGACTCGAGATATAACCACCCCGGCTCTCGGGTCGGGTTTAAGGTGAAATTCCCAGTTTGCCCATTTTACTATATGGTTATCCTCTATAGTGAAACTTGGACCATTTGGTTGTTCAATAGATATTGGCTTGAGTAAGTTTAGGTTTTGTGTTTTTTTTTTAGTAGAGAAACGATAGTCTGTGTCGGCGGCCTTTGGTATTGGTATGTTCTTTCCCTCGTCTGAAATTTCTATAACTTGTTTGGTATCTAAATCGAGAAGTACTGTTAGTCCTTCAATGGGTCTCATGTAGAAATTAATTGTGTCCTTCATTGTATAGCACTGTACTTTAATTACTCTCCTTTTCTCCTCAACTTTTCCTGAAAATAAAAATAAATCAAAACTAATTAACAATGAACAATTTTACTCCCTCCGGTCCATAATAAGTGATTTTTTGGCCTTTTTTTGTGGTAAAAAATAAGTGATTTTTTCGAATTTTAAGAACGACTTAATGATGTTTTCCCACATTGTCCTTAGAGTAAATAGTATTGGAATATGTGTTAGTAATGTTTATGTGAGATAGTAAGGTTAAAATGGTCAATTCTATTGTTAATTAGTCCTAAAAATGACTTTGTTAATATGTATTAAAACATCCAAAAAATCATTTATTTTGACGCGGAATGAGTATATATTAAAACCGCTAAGTACGTGTCGATCTCATCATTAAGCAGACAATAAGTAATAATGAGTATATTTAATATACTTATATCCCATACTTACCAAGGACATATTAAACATTGCACCATGCGGACAAGTGTATCTAATGTAACAAAAAGGGAGGCAACTGATAATAAAAAACTTATCCAAAATCTGATCTTTATATCAACTCAACCATTTTATAAGTACACATGTCATCATCAAAACCAAAATTAATTACTATACACATGATTCATTACCTTATTAATTTATTATTACTTAATTAACAATTAGTATACTACCATATAATTTATTGTAAACAACGGTGTGTATAATTTTTATCACTCGTAATTTCACCAAAAATTAAGATTTTTGTATTATTTTCTATTTTTGGTTGTTTAAAAACCGGAAACAATTTCACCAAAATGAAAACTTTCCATATACTAAACTTTTCTAAGTTTATTATCAAAAAAAAGGAATATCGCCCAAAGACAGATATAACTTTATAATATCATGTTCATCTGAGTTCATTACTTTTAATGTATAGTATAAATTTACTATGTATAAAACTTTACAATAACTATAACAAAAATAAATTTAAAATCATATATAATTTTAAAAATATAATAGGTTCAGCAACTGTTTTGCCAATTTTATTGAATGCAATAAGTTAAATTGTATCCTATCATGCTCAAATCAAAAAGGAAACATCTAAATTGTAACCACAACAACCATTTCACCATCAAACTTCTAATATGGTACATCTTTATAACATCATTCTTGTATAATAATTTTTTATTATAAAAGCTATTCTCTCTGTTTTAATTTACGTGAACATATTTTCTTTTTAGTCCGTGCAAAAAAGAATGATCACTTTCTTTATTTGGAAATAATTTACTTTTATGCAATAATTTATAGCCACACAAAATTAAGGTATCTTATTTTATACTACATAATCAAAAGTATTCTCTTTTTTCTTAAACTTCGCGTCCAATCATATGAATTCATATAAATTAAAACAAAGAGAGTATATTTTTTGGAAATTAATTTTTATATTATATTATAATATATGTTATCTATAATAACACTTTGCTTTTAACATCTAAAAATATTTGAAAGAAACAATTATTAAGAGGTTTGACTGTAAAAAAAATTGACACTCACCATACCAACCAGTGGAGATAGGCAAACAAGCAAGATCAGCCAAATCAACACCACGCTGAATAATCGTACGATTAAAATCAGAGTTACCAAGTGGGGCAGCTGTCGCCGTGATCATATCCTCGATCGTCATGATCGGATAACCCGAAAGATGATCCATTTCATGGCGGGTCACATGACCCGTCTCAATGTTCACCGTGAGCACGTGCACATCACCGTAAGCACGTGCAATAACCGACGCCTTCCTCGACGGAAGCCGTTCACCTTTTCTCCAATTCAACACCAGCTCTTTCTCTGGCTCTTCAAGTACCACAGAGTGAAGTACATAACTACCCTTTATTTTAAAATCTTCGAGGGAGTTAATAATCTTTTTCACCTTTTGAATTTCTTGTATCGTTAACGGGTCTAAAGGGTGATTTGGGAAATTCGCGTAGTGTTTTTCGTCTTTACTGGGATTTCGGAGAAAAAAAGGTTTTCTTGAACTGCACCATGGGGAGTAAGTGGTGCAATCCAATAACTCAGCTGTGTGAGAAAGAGGAGATGGTAAATTTAAAAAGGTGAAAAATAAGAGCAAAATTATGCTCATGAGAAAGAAAAGATATCTAAGGAAGTTTCTTCCTTCCATTTCTACTGATGTTTAATTTTGTTAAATTTTCTCTGCTACTCTGGTTCATGTGGTTGCTAGTTATGGTGTTAAATTTATACACACAAAGCTAGCTAGAGACGTAGTGTACAAACAGACAAATAGAAAAATCAGAAAAAACAGAGGAAAAATATAGAAATATATTATGGTTATTGCATGAATGCGACGTGCCAACTTACGTAAGAGATCATGAAGTTAATTTATAAGTCATGATTTTTTTTCTTGGAGGGAAGGATGCCAGGGGTCTATTTGGAAACAGCCTCTCTACCCCAGGGTATGGTAAGGTCTGCGTATATACTACCCTCCCCAGACCCCACTAAGTAGGATTATACTGAATTGTTGTTGTTGTTGATTTTTTTTCTTTCTGGGTATCTTTTTTTCTTTTTGGAATCTGTCATTTTGATATGCTATGATCCTTTGATTTATTTTCTTAACTTAGCTTGTATGATAAAAGTTTAGTGCATGTCTTAATCAAAGTATATTTTGTATCAAACTTTACCAAGTTGGTAGTGCATATCTACTCACTCGTCATTTTGGGTTTGATCGTTGCTTTACACGAATATTATTGACAGGGAAGTTTTGATACTAATGAATTAATGAATAGGAATATCATTTATATGTACGTTAGTTACATTTTTTTGATATTTTTCTCGTGGTCTAAAATAAATAATTTTTCCAAATTTTAAGAATGAACTATTTATTTTTTTTCTACATTGTACTTGGAGTAAATAATATTGGAATATGTGTTAAAGAGTGTTTATGTGAGATAATAAAGGTAAATATGGTCAATTTCATTGCTAATTAATGCTAAGAGATGGTTTTCTTAATCTGTGTGATAACATCCAAAAAATTACTTATTTTGGGCCGGATGGAGTAATATTCTATAACATCCAAAAAATTACGTATTTTGCTGCTACCGTGCTAGAAGTTTTCTAGTGACTCTGCAGTTGAGCAATAGCCAGCTGTTGTGCGTGCTACATTTCAAAAATAACGTGAAGGCTAACCTCCCGTTCTTCCCTAGTTGGGGTTTTCATAGCTTCTTGTTGGTTCCCTTGTGCACACTCTTGTTGGTGTGCGAGCTGATGTCGACATGTTGGGCATCGCGTGAGACCACTTCCACGGGGATTGGTTCCAGTGCATTCCCAAGGTTTCGTGGTGGCATACCAACACCCGGGAACCCGCACCATTAGTGATCCTCGAGATTGTTGTTTTCACCGCCATTCACAGAGTTAGACATTTCAACCTGAAATTGAAGATCTGAGACAAGAAAAGGCGTGAAAGATAACTTGTGTTATGTAGTAAAACCAGCAAGAAAATAATCACTATTATTTTTAGCCCCACGGTGGGCGCCAAACTATTTACCGTAAAAATGTTAATCACAATTAAATTTGTCTATAGGACTTCAAAAATATGTGATCTATTTTTATGTTAGTTGTTAAGCAGTTGATGCTAAGTGTATGTGATTTAGAGACGAAATAAAGCTAAGGGGAGAGCGATAATCAAACCGATAGGCTAGTCAATCGGGGCCTCGAGCATATCGATTCGGGGCCTCGAGGTCGATCCCAAGTCATAGCTACGAGCTATCGAGGGTAATCGGGGTAGGGCTAACAGTTATAAGATAATCAACGAATGCTCTTTATGACCAATAGTAAGAAATAAATGAAGAACAGATATGAAGATAATAAAACGAGAGCAATAATGTCAAGAGAGTATATTAGAGAGCAGAGAGAATATCTTTTTATATTTCGTATGGAGCAGTTGAAGCAACAAACTTTACAAAGTAACAATGATCCCCTTTATATAGGAGGGGAATCGTAACATAGTACAAAATACATTAATTACAAAGATATGGGGATAGGACATCTAGATATGACACCCTGATTCGAGTTTAGAGTAGACCGACAGGCTCTGTCAGTCCTAGCCGTGTACCTTGGGAACTCCCCATTTTTAACATGGTCGTGGTCACCATTGTACCTAGGTTGGGCGTCGACGAACCTTGAGGGAGGAAACTCGGCCACAACCTTACAGCCTCGAGGCTTCGAGAAGATCTTCTAAAATGCCTTAATGATGAGAAATCGGGCCCTTCGATTTCATCGTATACATGTCTCATACAACTAATACTAGTTGCATGAGACATCTTTTTTGCCTCACAGTTTTGTGGATCTAGATTGTTATGGACCCAAAAATATAAAATTGAGATCTACAAATTTATAAGACAAAAATAAACTTTATATAACTTGATGCTTTTAGACACACAATAAAACTTCTCCTTTTGGAGTCCTTTGGACTGAATATTTAGTGGTGGGCTCCGAGCTATATGACGATATTTTGGAGTATATGTTTTTCTAGATTCCGAATGGGAACCAATTACATAGATCCACAAATGAGCAACTTGCATCTCGATTTCCAACATTTGTGGAAATCCATGCATGAATATGAGGAGTGGAAAGCCTGATTAAGAAAAGATATTTATGAATTAGTGAATAAGATGCTTATGGACTAGTGGTGCAATCACCCATTAAAATAACAGTAGAAAAGTAGTCCTTACTCGTAATAACAAAAACAAAAGAACAATGAACGGAAGTTAATAATGTAACTGAGGGAAACTTTGAGTATGAGAAAAGCATAGTGAAGTTATCACTAATACTAAGATGTACTCACTCTGGTCTAATAAATTGATGTTTTGGTTGTTTTCGTACATGTTAAAGAATTTCTCTTTTACTATTAATTGATAATGAAAGCGGTCATATTAATCTTAATTTATTCATTAAAAATAAAATAAATACTCCTAGACTCTTTAGTTTAAGAGAAACTTTAAGAAAAAGAAATTAATTTATTTTTTATATATGAAAAAATCAAAAACTGAACTGAAGAGGTAGTTTATAACTTTGTTGTTATCCTATACAATACTCTGATTTTTTTGTCTTTTTTTTGTGGTCCAAAATAAGTGATTTTTTCGGATTTCAAGAATGAGTTAGTGATGTTTTTCCTACATTGTCCTTGGAGTAAATAGTATTGAAATATGTGTTAGGAGTGTTTATGTGAGATAGTAAGGTTAAAATGGTCAATTTTATTGCTAATTAATGCTAAAAAGTGACTTTCTTAATATGTATGAAAACATCCAAAAAATCACTCCCGAGAGAGAGTAACACGGAGCACTTATTATTAGCTACTCATTTACAAATTAACTCGAGTTAATGGTCATTGGTAGGTTTGTATTCCCTCCGTTTATTTTACTTATTCATTATGGACTTTGCACACCCTTAAGAAATAATAAATGAAGTGCATAATTTACAATGATACTCATATTAATTTATGCATATTTTTAATAGATTTAAGAAAATGATTTGAAATGAATAATTAATATGTGGGTATAACAGGAAAAAAAGTTGTCTTCTCTTAGTATACTAAAAGTGACAAGTAAAATAAAAAAATTATTGTTAGAAAATCGAACAAGTAAAAATGGACAGAAGGAGTAGCTATTAACGTGTTTAAAATCCTATCATTGAGATATGTGCATCGAAAAATAAATGCCAACTCCCATTGCTCAACACAATTGTCGAGTTATAATATGCAATATAAATACTACTCCTTTTCAAGATTCTCCAGAGTTTTGGGCAAAAGAAATTAATTCTTCCTTGATATATAAAAAAATTAAATATTATGAATGATGTATAAAAGATCAAAAAATCAATTAAAGTGAACCGGATAGAACAGAGGTGGACCTGTGGTTTATGTTGAAGTTACTGAACCCCGTAAACTTCGACAAAAAATCTTATAAATATATATATGTATACCCTAGAAATTGTTATTTAAATCACTTGGTACCTTGACGCCAAAAACCTGTAAGGGGCACTGATTAAACAGAATATTTGTCTATCGCACTAGAATCCTCGTCCCCTGGGCTGGGATGGAGTACAGGTTTTCCCCTCCCCTCTTGTCACCAACCCAATTTGACAATACTTTTATCATGGTTTATGTTTTGATAATTGTCTATGTGATTTTTCATAAAGTTACTAATACTCTCCTGTTTTTGCTTTGTTTTTATTCTTTTTTTCCTGAGCCGAAGGTCGATTTGAAAACAGTCTCTATGCCCTTTCGGGTAGGGGTAAGACCTGCGTACGTATTACCCTCCCCAGACCCCACCTTGTGGGATTATACTGAGTAGTTATTGTTATTTTATTATGCACGAGCATTTTACAAAAATGAAAAGGTGAAAATTATTACAAAAGTTTATGTTAAAAAAAAAAAACTGTTGTCTGGACGGGAAATTAATGCAGAATTTTAGTAGCTCCAATGCTCCATTAGCTGCTTATAATCTCCTTCTCCATTTCTCTTACCTCTACCTCTAACTTAATTAAAAAAATAAATTAAAGAGCGAATGGAAAATTAATTTAAATTAGTGGACCGACAAACAGGTAAGTCTTCATCAAAATTGGGCCTGGCCCGAAGAATTGGATTCCTTTCAAAGAAATTGAGAGGCTTCAAATCAAAGCTAGAGGTAACAGTTGGCATAACTGGAAAATCTTCTTGACATGGTACGTGATGAAATCCTAACGTATACCATAGTACAATATCCTTCTCTTTGATTTCACGATTTCTGCCAAATAAAACAATAAAGATTTCATGATCATAAGCTCAATAATTTTGGCCAAGTTTTTTCCCTTCATTTCTATGCCAAATTAAATGATAGTGGTCCTTTTCTAACCAACTTACATGACTTATTTATATCATTTAGGTATAGCTTGATATAATAGTTTATGTATTAAGATATGGTTTGGATGCTTTAATGTTAAAAAGGACCGTCCGGTGCAGTAAGTTTTTGCTATGTGCGGGATCCGTGAAATGGTCGGACCACAAGGGTTTATTATACGCAATTTTATAAATGCAAGAGACTGTTTCCACAGCTCGAACTCATGACCTCCAAGTCACATGACAACAACTTTACCAGTTACATCAAGGCCATAAATTTTTTTGATATTAACTAGTCAAAAAACTACTACCATATCTTTCATACCTGTTGGACCAAACAGCTAGTGTATCTTCTCCTTTGCTCTGATAAACTAACAGACCACCAGCCCATTGTTCAGATTTGTTGTATGGAGTTACCCATATCTATCATTCAGAAACAAATGTTAACTGCAGTATTAGTAACATAATATGTTGTTCAGACTCTCCGAAAATGCCACATGGTACGCAGTGGCAGACGCACGTGGAAGCAACCGGGTTCAACTGAACCCGCTTAATCAAAAAATAATATTGTGTATATGTATAAATTACGATTAAAGCTGCTTAAATTTTGTATAAATTTTTTTTGTTTGGACCTATTTGACAACTAAATACGTACTTCTAAGGTTGAACCCGCTTGCACAAAATCCTAGGTCCGTCACTGATGGTGCGTCTGATCCTCCAAAAGTATTGTATTGTTGGATGATCCGACATGAATGCGACAATATTTTGGAGAGTCCACATAATAATAGAACATAACAACGAGAATAATAACATAAATAATTTCTAAACAGTTTAATTCGATTAATACAAGTCCACAATGACAACAAAGCGATCTTCTTCTAGTTGTAGGACAAAAGCCTTATAATAACCTTATTTCGATGAAATGATAAGAACCCCATCACGTTTTAAAACCATGTTGAAGTGTCGAATCATTTTATTTGAAAGTTTAACAACAACAACAACAATAATAACCCATTATATTCCCACAAAGTGAGGGTAATATGTAGACAGGCCTTACCTCTACCCGAGAGGGCAGAGAAGCTGTTTCCAATCGACCCTCGACGCCTATTTGAAAGTTTAAGTCATTAGAAAAAAAAATTTTACTCAAATATATCTTCAGCACAGTTCATACCTGGTTGTTAGTGAAAGCACTTCTAATTTGAGGTGGATCATCATGATCAAGTAAACTAGCTGCATTACCCTTTGGAACAATCTTGTACCCTGTTGGATTTCCTATTCTTGATTTCCTCAAAGGATTAATGAAATGAAATTCAGATGGCTCGTAAAGCTTAAGCTTAATTTGAGCATCTTTTTCTTTCTCAATTACTTGCTTTTTAGCTTTCCAATAACTTTTTCTTGGTGTTTTTGTTGATGGATTTTCTTCTTTCACAAGATCAACCTTTACAAATGAATTAGTTGGGCCATCTATGTCCATATCCAAATGAAATGTGATGAAATGATCATGGGCCACACCAATCACATTCTCTGAAACTAATGGGCCAAATATGTCATCTTCATTTGTGCTATTTTGTGGAGTCCCTTTTACCATTAGCATTCCAGATAAGCCAACCTATTTATGAATTTAACCAACTTATAGTCAACAAGTCACAATTCGAACCGTAGTGTCACGAGTTTGTATAAAATTAAGCAAGCAAGTAATTACCGTAACACGAATCAAACCATCAGTTTGAAATTCCCAATCAAAAATATAGTCATAATTCCCAACTGATGCAGCCATTCGAGCCACGAGGGTCACCTTTGGTCTTGATTCTCTTATTCGCTCCTATAACCAAAAGAATTAACCTGATTAGCCGTCCATTCAATCGCTTAAACTAAATTTAGGTAGTGGAGAAATAATATAAGTATAAGTTATGTTTAATATATGTATACTCATTTATAATCTACGTTAGTTAAAGAGTACACAATAAATATGGCCGACTACTTGTGTAAAAATCACATTTAAAAGGATTCATAATTCATAGGCTTCAAAACAAATATCCTTTTTAAAAATATGTAGTCTTACCTCAAAACCATGAATGGGAAGATCAGAATGTCTCCAACTAATATCACCAGCATATCTCTCAAAAACACAAATAATATTGGGCTGAACAAATGGCTTACCATCAGCAGTAACAAAAAACCCATCCATAAAATAGGAATATTTTGGACAGTCATTAAGTGGCACAAGTGACATTGCTGTTACCCCAAGCCCAAATTCACCAGCATCCATATATGATCTAAAATACCAATTTTCATCAATGTCCATGTATGGCACAAATAATTCTGAAGCAAATCCTTTGTACATTACACTTCTTGGTTCACCACTCTCTGAATCTCGAATTCGAGCTCTAGATATGACTATTCCAGCTCGTTGATCCGCCTTTAGGTGAAAATCCCAATTGGCCCATCTAACATGATGTCCATTTTCGATCGTAAAACTTGGCCCTTTGGGCTGTTCTATGGAGATTGGATTTAGTGGTTTCATTTCTGGAGGCTTGTCTTGTGACATATATCTGTAGTCCGTGTTCTCACCATTTGGAATTGGAATTTTTGGACTTGTGTCCAAAATTTTGATCACTTCGCCTTTGTCAATGTCAACAGTTACTATGAGGCCTTCAATGGGCCTCATATAGAAACTAGGAGTACCTTGGCTCGAATAACATCGAACTTTCATGATCCTTTTACCTTCTTCTTCGGGCCCAAACCAGCCCGAAGATGGTGTAGTACAAACCAAATCCGAAAAATTAACTCCTCTCGCGACAATGGATTTATTGAATTCTTCATTGGACAATGTGGCCCGTATAGCAACCCTAACATCATCAATGGATATCGGTGGATAGCCCGAACCCGGATTTTGTACATGACTTATAACTTGGCCCAAGTTTAAGTCCACAATGAGCAAGTGAACTTGGTTATTGGCCCATGCAATAACAAATGCTCTTCTAGGAGGAAGAGGGTCACCATACTTCCAATTCAAGACTTGAATTTTTTCAGGCTCATCTAGTGATAAAGAACGAATAGAAGGGAAAGAACCTAAGAAAGGCTTATAAGAAGAAATAATGATTTGGGCTTTGTTGATTTCTTGAATAGTTAGTGGATCTAAAGGGTGTGATGGGCTACTATCAAAAATGTTCTTGACTTTGAAAATTGGTGTTTCTAAGAGTGAACCAAACTTGGTTTTCCTAGGCTGATAAGTTGGTGGAAAATGAGTCTTGGAGCTAAAAAACAAGCTTGTTTTGTGTAGATGAAACCATGAATTTGTAAGAAGGAAAATAACAATGGAGAAGATGAAAGCCAAACGAAAAATTGAAGAGGATTCCATATATGCTCTCTTTAACACACCAACCTTAGGACTAGGACATAAGAAAAATGGAAAGTCATGTGCTACCAATCTTGAAAAATGGGAGAAGATATTTCTGATGCCTTATCTAAAGCTATTTTTAGTAAATAGTTGCATTATTTTAATTTTATTGATCTTTATTCGATAGGTGGACATGTAAATTCTCGAGAATGAAGTGCAATAACAGTAAGAACAATAATGACCCAGTAAAATCTCACTAATCGGGTCTGAAAAGGGTAGTATGTATGCAGATCTTACTCCTACCTTGAGGTAGAGGCGGAGCCAGGATTGCGAGCTTATGAATTCAGGATTCTAATAGTTTTAAGTTACTAGGTTCTAAATTAAGAATTTATACATATTCAATGGATTTTTTTAAGAAAAATACAGGGTTTGAACGAAAGCTACTGGGTTCGGTCGAACCCACTAGCAGCACTCTAGCTCCGCCCCGACCTCGAAAGGGTAGAAAGGTGATTTCGAAAAGACCATTAGCTCAAGAAAATGAGAAGAAACAATATCTCAGTACCACCAAAACCAAAGGAATAATAGCAGCACATAAAAGCCAGAAAATAGATGAAAAAAATTATGTACAAGTAACTTCCTTCCGTGTGGTGACCATGCCCTACATTATGTAAGGAAACAATTTGTTAAATGAAATATTGTTAAAATTATTAATTACCTTATATGTTGTGATAGTTGTTTAACCAAAAAATATAATTTCGATCAAAGCTTTATTTTAGAAGAATGTAGATTGCAGATAATCGAAAAATAAAATGAATAAAGGAAACTAATTTTACCAATAATAAGATGAACATAGGAGAGCAGAGTAAATTTTGCCAATAATAATATGAACATAGTACGATTAAATAAGGAAGCATATATAAAAATTATACCAATATATGTAATATAAGAGTCCTAAAATAAAGATACACTCATTTTTGTCATAATAATTTGATTAATGAACATAATCAAACGAATCAAATTAATTAACAATACAAAATGATTAGAGAAGTTAAATATACTTCAATGAAACAGAAGAAGGCGGACATTTTTATTTTGAATTTAAGGACTCGAACTTTTTCATAAATCGTAGGGATAACCATCTCAAAAATGATGAATTTATCATCAACATGTAGCTAAAGAGAAAGAAACGAAGTCGAAGAATGCATAAAGAATTCGATAGATAAAAATTTTGCTTTTATTATTTATCTACAGTACAAAATAAAAGAGACAAGCTACTGTATATGATTAAAACTAACCGCATAATCTTTGCCAGCTGTACTAACCATCATACTAACTGTAATCTAACTGTAGTTAAGTTAATTAACTAACTACATCAATTACACCCCCCCCCCCCCCCCCCCCCCCCAAAAAAAAAGCTACAACTTGAAAAAATGTTCATAAGTCCTAGCTTGGACATCCAGTATGCATGATGAGGTCAACCAAGCCCTTTAGTAAGAATGTCAACTTCTTGTTGTGTTGTGGCACAATAGAGAGTGGAGATGAGGCCTTGTTGAATCTTCTGACATATGAAATGACAATTAATATCAATATGTTTGTGCGCTCATGGAAGACAGGATTGACAACTGACTTGCTATCATAGTAAATAGACACAGGGAAATGATGCTTAACTTCCAGCTCCTTGAGTAGACCAAGAATTCACACACACTCAACAACAGTTGAAGCGAGGCTGCGATATTCAGCTTCAGTTGAGCTTTTAGAAATGGTAGATTGTTTCTTAGATTTTTAATATATCAAAAAATTACCAAGCTTAAAAAAATATCCTACAACTGACTTGCGTGTATTAGGACATGCAGCCCAATCTGCATTGCAAAATGTTGCGAGTGACTTAGAACAATGTGCAGTCAAAAAGACCCTCAATCCTGGACTATATTTGATCTACTTAAGCACCTTGAGTGCAGCTTCCATATGAGAAACTTTAGGATTGTTTATGGATTAGACAAGACTCTGAACAGCAAATGAAATATCTGGCCTTGTGATGGTCAAATAAAGTAGCTTCCCTAAAAGACTTTGATATGGACTAGGATTAGTCAACAATATATCATTAGATGATCCTATATGAGTATCAAATTTGGCAGTTGTAAGCTTCACATTGAGTTCAATTGGGCAAGCTACATGCTTGGAACCTGAAAGCCCCAACTCAGCAATAAGGTCTAGTGTATATTTGCATTGGTGCATTAATATACCATCACCATTTCTGGATAATTATATTCCTAGGAAGTACTTAAGCTTTTCTAGGTCATTGATCTTGAATAAAGCATGTAAGTCATCCTTGGTGTGTTGAATCAATACAAGACTATCACCAATGATAAGGAGATTATCAACACAGACTAATACTACCACCATGTGATATGCTTCTCTTTTGATAAACAAGGAATAATCCAAATGACTCTACTGAAAACCATCATCCATCAAGGCTGAAGTTAACTGGAGATTCTATTGTCTAGATCGCTGGTTAAGTCCATATAGAGACTTGAGTAGTTTACAAACTGTAAGCTTACCATTTGATCCATTGAAACTTTGAGGTATTGTCATGTACCTCATCAGATAGATCACCTTGCAAGAAGGAATTATAAACATCCATTTCATGGATGGACGAACGTCTTGAGGCTACAATAGACAACATTCTCCTAACAGTAACCAGTTTCACAACAGGAGAAAGGTTTCTTAATAGTCTAGTCCTTCCCTTTGATTATATATTTTGGCTAGTAATCAAGTTTTGAACCCTTCTTCCTCTCCTGATGTCTTATATTTGATTTTATAAATGCATTTGCATCCTATTGCCTTTTGTTCTTGTGTCAAGGACACCGGTTCCCAAGTTTTGTTATCTTCTAGTGCTTTAATTTCTGCATGCATTGTCTCTACCCGTCGCTTGTCATTGACTGACTCGGAATATGTTGTAGGTTTCACTTCGATAGAAAAGCTAGCTAAGTAGCTTTGATATTTTGGAGAGATTGCTTCATACCCAATAACTTCTGAAATAGGGTATTTGTAGCAACTTACATTATTTAACCTGTCATTTCTAACATAATCCTTAAACCATATTATAGGCTTAACACTCTAGTTGATTTCCTTATTTCCTCAACATGAGGAGTAGCAGAAGAATCAGTTGGGATATCAATATTATTATGTTCAGTAGAAGAAGGAGTGTCCTGTTCAACTAAGGTAACAAGAGCTATAAAAGGTGAACATGGCACGCTAGATGCATTACGATGACTAGCAGTAATAAAACTATCTATTGCAGCTAGTTCCACAATGAAATATTGTCTTGGCACCGGAGTTGTATCAAGGAACAATGACTATGATGAGTATTAAGCTATATGAAAAGGAAACATGTGTTCATAGAAGGGTAAATCTAGATTGATGAAGAACACTTTTCAATATTTTGTAACCTTTAATGTGCAGCATATCCCAGCAAAATTGACCTCACAACTCGAAGTGCACATTTATCATGGCTTGTCAAGTTAGTAGCAAATACAAGCATCGAATGATTTTTAAGTGTGTCAGTGAAAGTGGTTTACTAATGAGTAGTTCATACGATGATTTATGTGTCAAAACAGAAGAAAGAATCCTATTAATAATGTATACATCAACATCTATACACTGCCCCTAATATATGACATGTAAATGGACTTGAAATCTAAATGCCCAAGCAGTTTCAAGTATATATCTATGTCTTCTTTCCACAACCCCATTCTGTTGAGGAGTATATGGACAAGAACTTCGATGGAAAATTTCATACAGCTAAAATAGGTCTTTGCAGGCACTGTTAAAAAATTTACTACAATTAGTTGATCTAAACACTTAAATTTGTTTGCCAAACTGTGTCTTGATCATAATAATGAAGTTCTTAAGTAAGCAAATGACATTAGTTTTAAGTCTCATAAGAAACACTTATATCCACCCGGAAAAATCATCAACTAATGTGAGAAAATATCTCATTCCATTGTGAGTATCAACTTTATAAGGTCCCCACAAATGCATATGAATCAAATCAAAACTATATAAACTGTAAACTTTTGCGATTGCTAGAGGAAATGACACTCTAATTTGTCGAGCTAAATGATAAATTTTATATTTAGACAATAAATTATTATGTAAGCTACCACTACAACGTTGTAGGCTAGGAATTCTCCTGAGAACTTGAATTGGAACATGTCCTGTTCTTTTATGCCATATCTCCATGCTTGGTTTACTAGTTACTGCAAAGGCTCTATTTATTATATTTCCTAATGTTGTTGATAATATGTATAAATGTCCTCCTTTTTACCAATCTCTTTCACCCTCCCAAACAAGATCCTGAAACACACAACATTGAGGAAAGAAAGTAATACTACATTTGAGATCCTCTCTCGCTTTTGAAACTGACATGAGAAGGAATTTAAAAGTTGATACACATAGCGCATCTTTTAGTACATCACCTCCAGTGAGCTGACATTCTTCCATGTTAGTGCTGAATCTCTTGTAGGCAGTTGAACTTGCCCCGAATTTCCTACTAATATTTCATATTTCAGCAAACTTTTGTCACGAGTCATATGGTTAGTAGCACCAGTGTCAACTATCCACCCACAGTTCTAAATTTTTACATAATGCTACATTACCACATAAATATTTACCTATTATGTGTCACACCTCCCTTTTTCATATACATTTTTAAATACTACTTACCTGCAAGGGCATAGAGGAGTTTTTCCACTTTAAGAACAGTCAGAACGGGATTAGTTATTTAAGTTTTCAGAGTCGCCACTTGAGAATATAAAGATGTCCCAAGTCACGGTTTAATCCTGAACCGAGGAAAGTTTGACTCTGTTACAGTTTGTGAACTAGAAATCTGAGATAAGGAATTCTGTTAATCCGGGATAAGGTGTTAGACATTCTCAAATTCCATGATTCTAGCACGGTCGCTCAACTGTTGAATTTGATTTTTATCTGATTCCAATTATATGCTTTTAATTATATGCATTAATGTTCCACTTTTAATTTTTAAACAATTGCAACGTTGTGAAAATGTATTTCTTAACCACACCGTACCAGTACGCCTGTGGATTTAGATACATTTCAACTTCATTGAGAGTAGAATTTGGGTCACATAAATGTGCACCCGTACTTGAGAATTTATATTAAAATTGTGCCTACATTATCTATTTCTTATTTCTTTGGGAAAGATCGTGAAATTAGCTAAAGGTCCTTCCGAGTCTAAAAATTACATAACAATTATTTGAGGGCCCCGTGTATCTTAGCTTATAACGAGGCTCATCTCATTGTATTTTAGAGGTCAAACCTAGATCGTGCTATGTTTTCTATCACTGTTTCTTTTCTAATAAAAATAACTATTAGTGCAGTTTGTTGTGTATTCCATTCACATCCAGGCCACTATAAGTTTTGGGCCTGGAATTCGGACTAATTTAAAGGGAGTGCGCAGAAGTGCATAAGGCTAATTAAAGCCCAGTCCATAATTATGAACTCAAATCCCATGGGCTTAGAAGCTTTCACGGCTGAATCTAGCTTCTTCTGCGAGACCACATCCAAATTATTAACTAAATTTGAAAACAGATTCAAACATTCTTATCAAACCAATTGTATATGCACATGAATATTACCACTTCAGTATCAGAATTAAACTAAAATTAACTCCGGTTTTCTATTCATCTAACAACGTTTAGCTATCAAATTGTCTCAGTCTAATTGTATTAAGAGATATGTGTTCATTTAGGTTCAGATCTATCTGATTTTACTTGTTAATTTGGAATGGCTAAACTAGTTGTACAGTTGGCATGTTTTGATTAAATCATGAACTTCATTCGTACTTGATTCGTGTTTCATATCAGGTTTCGAACTTAACATGAATTTTTAAACAAATTTAACACCTCGGAATTATAAAAAAATGTAGATCTCACTACTTCATTGTTTTTCTCATTAACAATTACTAATTCAGAGACTTAAACAACAAAAGTACTTCAATATTTCGTATTCATCTCTTAGTTTCAGAAACAAATAGAAATTTAAAAGTACTCAATTAGATTTTAGCCAGTTTTGAACCTTCAATCTAGGTGATCATTTTTAAACTAGTCTACTCAGTATTATTCTATATTAACGTCTAAACTAACGATTCTACAGCATCATTAGTTTCAGTTCAGGGTTTGCACAGTCCAAGTCCATAATATACAGAAAATCCTAATGAATTGCATATGTAAGTATTTTATATCTATAACATGAACGGAAATGAAAAATAATAGGAGACTAATCAATATTTCATATATCTTCAAAGCTTCAATTATATTCTCGAAGATTGGGGGTGTACCTGGTCAAATTATGAAGAAATTCGATGAGTTCTAAGGTTGTAAGGAAGAAGAAGATCAGCAAAAAGACAGGAATCCAAGTGATAACAACAATAACACCACAATATCACAGCAACAGACTTGAATTCACGATAGAAACCCAATAGCTTCAACCAAACAATGCAAAACAGTGATAAAAAACACTAGGACTCAAGAGTTTTTCACTCGAATTGCAATTAAACCAATGGAACAGTAATTGAAAATAATTTTTTATGTATTTTCAGACTTATCAAACTTCTGAACATTTTTTTCATTGCGGTCTAAGAAGGCCTATTTACAGAGCAATACTGAAGAGAAATTTGAAATTAATATTCAGATTTTCCACCCCTGCTCTTTCAAATTATTTTCAGTTTAGT
Source organism: Nicotiana noctiflora (assembly GCA_032618575.1). Taxonomy (NCBI): domain Eukaryota; kingdom Viridiplantae; phylum Streptophyta; class Magnoliopsida; order Solanales; family Solanaceae; genus Nicotiana; species Nicotiana noctiflora. The sequence goes on from JASVEL010002953.1 coordinate 64,638, forward strand.
CTACACAATTTAGCCGTGAATGTACTAGAACCCCTGCTAGAAGGTTCTAATGGCATCCACATTATTCCAATTAACCCTAAATGTCTTTACTACCCTCACTTGCTATTGATTTCTACTGATTTACCCTTTTAGTACACCTAAGATACCCTTTACTGTTCAACTAATTACAAAAGAACCAGGCAGCTTTGCCTTTTATACCCCTACCCCTTTTGTTCATTTACAGAATAACATTTATCCCTTCCCCTTTTACCCATGTATTTTACTTTATTTACGAGACCAAACCTTTAATCAATCAGACCTTTAGAGGTTAAAGTCAAAATTGGATTTTACAAATAGCCACATCTAAGCAGTCTTTCAATCATAGTCAATTTAAGACTAATTAACAAAGCCTGAGTTGCAGAATTAACCAACATTTATACAGTCTTACAGACATAGCCCTAATTACGACTAATTACCTAATTAACCCTTTAATTAATCAGAGATTCAAAAAAGTCAAATGTCAAAATTGCATTGCAATGATAGCCAGCATTCGACAGTCTTACAAGTATAGCCATATTATGATTAAACACTCGATTATCAGGACTCAGAGGAACAAATTGATAATAGGGCAAATCCAATTAATCAGAACACTCAATCAAGAATTAGATCTACCAAGTAAGAACTCTAAGTGGCTACAAAGCATGTAATTTAATTAGTGACTTAATCATAAAAGAGAGCATATAGCATGTGAACCCATAGTTGATTTCATGTACAAAGAAAAGAACCTTGAGCATGCAACAGATTCAGGACAACATAAAACCGACATATAATAAAGACAAATAAAGAACAAGTAACACACTAGAGAAAATTAGTTTTTTTTTATACTTAGCTTTTTTCATGTATTTTTCCTTTTTCTTTTCTTTATTTCTTTATTCTTTCTTCTTTTTCTTTATTTTGCCTTTCTTGTTCTTGATTTTTCGATCATCAGGAGTCCATAAGCCTTTTTGTTGGCTGTTTGGACTTTCAAACAGACTCTTGAGTCTTCTTTTTGTGAAAAGATCTTAGTTAAGAGGCTGGGATTTAATGGGATAATTTTTGGGGTTAAATGTATCCGCCGGAGTAGGGTTCCGGTGGGATATTGTTCAAGATTCGATGCGTTTGGGTCTGATTCGAAGGAAAGTAGGTAGATAGGGTGAAAGAGGGGTTCACGATGGTTCAGGGGTGTTAATGGTGGATGGTGGTTCAAAAGGTGGTGGTCGCCGGCTACGGTTCCGACGAACTGATTTAATAGATTTGAAACGAATGAGGGGTTTTTGACCGGGATTAGGGTGATGGGGTGAGAGAGGAGGAGAAATGGGTTCAGGGGTGTGAATGGTGAACGGAGAAGATGACTGGCTTGAACCATCGGTAGGGTTCCGGTGGCTCACGTGGGAGGAAGAAGGAAGATAGGGGCAACTAGGGTTTGGGGTTATAAGGTTGAAGGTGTATAATGAGTTGAATACACAGGAGGTGTATTGATATATTGAAAATGTAACAATATATTTCAACTGTTGGATCATATCGGATGAAGGACCAGGATTTGTTTGACATCACACGACGTCGTGCGATTAAATGAGGCTTTTAATTTCATCCGTTAGATTAACCAAATGAACGGTCCTGATTGTTTAAGACTAACGACGTCATTTCACTTTAGGTAACCATTACTCCTGGGTCGTACGGTCTAGATTTATTCTTTAAACGGCGTTGTTTGATTCTTTATATAGACGGATTGGTCCTTATCTTTGGGCCTGGTCTATGTATTGTATATTTGGGCCATTGTATTGCCCACTTTGTGTATTATATTTTTTTGTATTTTCTTGTATTATTTTTGTATTTTCTTGTATTATTATTTTTTTCTTGTATTTTTGTATTATGTATTTTTTATTTATTATTTTTTGTATTTTTTGTATTACTTGCTGTATTTATTATTCCACGTATTTTTCTTTGTATTTTTTTTTATTTTTCTAATTTTTCTAGAATTAAGTGTAATTTTTCTATATTTTTGGTATTTTCTAATTAATACAAAATATATTTTGTTTTAATTTTCTTTGCTTTATTTTCTAAAAGTAAAAACAAACACTGGTATTTGTACACAACCATCAACAAGTTTCACACAAAAATTATTTTTATATATTTTTTCGAACAATTTGCTTGGGCAAAAATTACATGCTCACATCATGTTGGTACTTGCTTCTCCAATAGAACTTTTATTCAGCAATTGCAGCAACTGGCTGCTCCTTAGTGAAGAATTGAGTAGGTTCAACATTGCTGCTTGGTTGATATGCAGCTAGTGGGATTGTCAATCCTTGCTGTCTAGTCGTATCAACCATAAGAGAGTGATGAATAAAACCCAACAATCAACTGTACATCTGGTTGGTGGAAACTAGGTCCGCGTGCAGGTTCAACATTGCTGCTTGGTTGATATGCAGCTAGTGGGATTGTCAATCCTTACTGTTTAGCTGTATCAACCATGACTGAATTTTTCTTTCTTCTGCTTAAAATTATATGGATATCCAACAATCTTGTAGCAATTCTTCTTTAACCTTTCTTGTACAAAATTCACATTTCATTAGTTTGTAAGATTCAATTCTAATATAACCGTTAAAATGGCAAAAATCACATTCTATATTATAATTTTTCCTTGGTCTGGATGTGAAATGGGCAGTAAACAAGGGAGTAGGGTCGTTATGCCCAGCTTGACCATAGGTACCACCAGTAATCAACTTTTTACTTTCATCATGAACTACCATAGCATAAGCCTTATTGATGGATGGTAAGGTCGGCATCAATAAGATTTGGCTCCTTGCTTGCTAAAAATTATCATTCAATCCCATCAAAAACTGTAATAGTTAATGATATTCCAATTGATCAACATACTCTGTAGCTGATGGAGGAGGTGGCAGTATCGTGTCATATTCTGCTCAAAGATCTTTCATCTTGGTAAAATAAGTCGACACTGACGAAATCCAAAATCCCTTGTGTTAGGGTGAATATTTCCTTCTGCATGTAGTACAACCTCGATCTATTCACTTTATTAAATCTCTCCTTGAATGTAGCCCACACTTTCTATGCATTAGAATAAAATAACACTCTTGTTACCAATTCTCTACTTACATTGCTCATAAGCATGAAGTCACAATGGCATTACACGGATCCCACTGACTTCTCAAATTAGAACCAAAATTTTCCTTTAATGTCGACCCGTCAACTAAACACAATTTATTCTTACCTAATAGTGCAACCTTCGTCGCACAACTACAAAGAGAGTAGCTCTCCAATCCTGTCAAGATGAGTTCCACCGACAAAGATCCTGGACCGTCAAAAGGGTGCAGATAAAGAGTATGGTTGTGGTCGAGAACAACTAAGCTTGCAACTGCTCCAGTGCTCGCTTCAGCTCCATTATTCCCGATAACAGTCAAATTTTCAGGCATTGCTATTGAAAAGTGTAGAATTAGGGCTCATTTGAGTAGATTATCTCGAATTTTTCTTCAATAGCATGAAAAATCTCCTAGAATCACTTGATTAACGGATTTGATATCATGATGAATGTATCATCAACATGCAGCTAAGAGAAAGAAACGAAGTCGAAGAATATAGAGAGAATTCGATAGAGACAAATTTTGCTCTGTTATTTCTGTACAGTACAAAATAAAAGAGACAAGCTACTGTATATAACTAAAACTAACTGCCTAATCTTTGCCAGTTGTACAAATTATCATACTAATTGTAATATTATAGTTAAGTTAACTAACTAACTACATCCTTTACAAAAAATTAACAAAAGTTTAACAACTATGAAATTATAAATATGTCATGCCATAATTTATTGTAAAATTTTAAAAATTGAATTCATTAAATTTTAGACTCATCTGATCAGACCAAGTATATGCATAGTCTGTAAACTTTTGTTAGGTTGACTGCAATGAAACAAGTTGCAGCGCAATTCTGTATTGTGTTGAATGTAGAACCTTATCCGATCGATACTAAAATAATCTTATATAGGGCATGTGATATCATCAGAACTTTGAATTATTATGACAAAAAAAGTATAATATGACATAAGCGTCGATCAAATATGGCAACTAGCAAATTAAATACGTGTCAAATGAACAACGCTGTATTAATATAGACATTCCTCAGGTGGCATAAGTTGGTTTAATACGATTGTTGAGTATGTTTAGCATGACGAATAAAACTATTTTTAAAAATTATTTTATCTGTGAAAATACTTTTTAGTGTTTCGTTGTTGTGAAGTATAGATGTTTTTCTTTAAAAAAAAAAAACATCATTATATACTTATTTTTGCGAAGCTACAATTGTTATCCCGTATCACTTATTTAAATCAACTCTTTTACTGTTTTGGTATTTAATACTATCATCAAACACTATCTTCACTTTATTCTGCAGTGTATATATGATTATCATATAACAATGACTTTTAGATCCAACAAATTATTATAAATAATCAGAAAACGATCTTTCAAATTAAACTCTTCACAAGAAAATATTGTATAAAAAAGAACATTCTTATCCATACAATACGTAAGCCAAGAAGCCCATTTGAAAAGTAAAACATGTATCGACCTCATCTAGTCAATTTTGTCCTTTTCAAATTTGTTAATCAGGTCTGGATTCCTATTAGAATTTACAGCTATATATATATATATATATATATATATATATATATATATATATATATATATATATATATTTATTTATTTATTTTTTTTCAAAAAGATTTATAGATCGTTAACTTTTTAATGCGAGTAATTCTCTTTCAAGTTACCTAAAAAGCACGCAAAATATGAGAAGTTTCACAAACAAGTACATGGATATTGGGAAAAAAAAAATATTGACATCCAAAGGAAAACAGATCTGATTCGTAGAATTATCTTTAGACATATTCATTGAATTTGTTTATTGTTCTTAATAAAGAAAAAGGGAATTGATGGCTTAAATATGAAAGTGGCTTATGTCTTATTTGACTTTTTTTTCTTTTATATTGTTGCATATAAAAGATGGATTTCTTTTAATTAGGGTAATGTGATCTGATATCCAATTAAATGGAAAAGGTAAATGTTTAATTAACAAAGATGCGTATATGAATTTTTAAAATTCGTTTGGAAAAAAAAAATCAGCTTCTCTTTCGATTGCATTTCTTTTTCACTTATTATTATTATAAATGAAAATAATTTAATAACCAAAATATTTAAAGCTAATTTTCTATGTATTCTTCATAAAATAACCCTCTCTATTGCTTATCAATCATGCTTGACCCATCCTCCATCGTAGGCATTAAAGAGTATATATTATAACTCTTTGGACTTAAAGCTTACAACAGGAATAAAGCCTCATTGCTTGTATAACTATCCATCATAGCTTTGCCTGCTTATGAAGATTTTGTTTGATAAGGATGGAGGCTGCATGTATCATGATCATTTGATAAGGATGGAGGCTGCATGTATCATGATCACCCTAAGTAACTTACGCTTTAACTTTTCCAAAACTCATTATTATTGTAATGAGAATTAACGGAGAAGAGCGTGGCTTTTTCTTTTGTTGTCAACACGATTACTAATAAGTATTACTTATTATAAAGAAAAAAGATTACTATGTCACTAATATCATTTGAATCAAGAATTAAGTTATTTTTTTTATGTAAAACAGCAATAATAATTCAACTACTGCTTTGTAAAAATGAATTAAAGTAACTAATGTGCTTAATGGCTTAAGTACAAATCTGTGTGTTTTTTTTTTTTTGGCTTCTAAATTAACAACTTGTTTGGATGGTTGTTGCATGTTATATTGCATATTGTTACTTTAAATACAATATTTGTTTTGATTGTTACTTAATATACCTTTTAATATGTCGTTATGTAACGACAAAAAGTGCCACTTTTTGGAACGACTGATTTGGTGTGGTCGCGTTGTTTTCTTATTTATTTTTTATCTCATCTTGCCATTTTTTATTATTAAAAAATTATATTTTATTCTTTATCCTACCTTTTTATATAATAATAGTATCACATACCTTATTTTTTTTTTTATAATATTGCAAGTTTATTCTTCATGATATTGTGGATGCATAACATCATGAAACGATAAGAAACAAAATAATTTATTCAAATATTGTATATACCAAAATTTTCTATTATATAGAGAAGGGAAGTGTAGTCGGCCAAGGGTAAATTTGATATTTTACTTATCCATAAAAATACTTTCCGATACTAATTATCTCAATGCTCGCTGATGTAGCTTCTCTCAAATATAATTCTAGAAGAATCAACTTTTATTTCTTTTGTTCCAAGGTCGGAGAAACATTCCGAAGCTTATACATTAGTCCATCGGCAAGGAATTAGAAGGTTTTCTATTCCTTCATCTTCCTCAATTTTTTAAAATATTTTTTTCCTAACTTTTTTTTTATGCACTGCTAAATTTAAGAAGAACAAATTATAATTTTGGATTTGCTGTGTCAGATTGGGCATTTTTGTTCCTGCTTGTATTAGTCCAATTGGATACAAATTAGCCAAGAGCATGCTGCTGATCGGCATACCTGCTTGAGGAGCAGAGGAGGTAGATTACTGGTGTGGTTCTTAAGGTTTGTTCTTATGCAATAATCCATGATTATTGAGGTTTTCTATTTTTTTTTTGTATGGGGGGGGGGGGGGGGCTTATGGAGCATTGCAGGTAAGAATCAAAAGAGAGAGATAGTAGATTTTGTAGTTTATCATAAATTATTTTTAGGTGATGTAATAATGTATTGAGCAAGTTTCTTGTTGCTCTTATGGAAGTTGCTGTAAGTTTGCCTCTTTTTTTTTTTCTGACAAAGCTGTAATTTCTTGCTCCTATGCATTGTAAGTATTTTTCAATTGAGCTATTTTGTTATCTCGATACTATTTTGGTTTCTCTGTTCACTTTAGCCCTTTTTGAGTTGGTGTCACCTTCACATGTTTAATGAAAGAAGAATATCACTACAGATCTAGAGGGAAAGAGAAACATAGAAGGTGAAATATGTCAACTTAACATCAGTACTCCTTAGATAGTCATAATTACTTCTTGGATCTTAGTTATAGAATAAGAAGTATTTTAAGAGAACCACATTGAGTTCAAATTGACACATATCCTTGTAAAGAACTTTTAATGCGGTGTGTTATGGATTCTGTTGAAACTGAGTTCGCTGATGGTATTGAAAGTTCAAGATAGGCAATTGCACTTTTTCCTTTGAGTTCCTGAATATGCTAAGCCGATATCAAAATTTTTGTAATATGTGGGTCTATATAATCTATAGTACTTCATTCCTCTATTGTGCTCACACACAGAGAGGCAAAGAGGAACATAGGAGAGGAGGTGTCTCGAATACTAACATGTAGTCCATTATCTTTCGTTTTAGATAATTCCTTCTAATTCAAGGCTACTGGTTTAAGAATTAGGATATCGATTTTCGTAGTATGATCAAATTATGGAGAACCTTTGCTCTCTGCTACGTGTATTTATGACATTAATCATGATGAGTTCAAAGTTCAAACACTTACAAGGAAAAATCCAATGTGTAGGTTGCTCTGCTTGTTTAGTTAGACAGGAATTTATCCTTTTTTTCATTTGATTCTTAATGTGAAAAGTCCATTACTATGTTTATTCCTTCATTCGTGAATAAATGTTTCCCTTAATGAAATAAGAGCTTGGTTACCCCTTAATTTGCAATAACAATGTCTGAATTTCAGAAGTGTGAAATTAGATGCCAGCTACTTTTGCATCTATGGTTGACATTCTCTGATAGAATTTAAGCGAAACGATAACCTTCACTTACATTAAAAAGAATTTCTTCTCATCTACTTTTGTCTTAATCATGGGCGATTGAAGCGAAATACAATAAAAGAATGCAAGGAAAGGTTCCCCCAGTTAGTTCTCATATGAAATAAACTTGAGTATATATTTTCAATAGTCATAACCGGATTCGTTTTAGTTCTTCTGTTTTTTCATATAGAAATCAAATAATGATTAGAAAATTGGAGCTAGGTTGTTAGGATGGTTCCTTAAGTTTTACTGTCTTGCAGCATGGGGATCTTAACTCTTAAGGATAGAAGGATATGCATGAAAATAAGTATCCTAGAAGAGAAGGAAACAACTTGTTATATGCTTTAATTTGCTGCTTTGCTGATGACTTGAAGGAAGGTTTATACTCATGAATCAACAGGCTGGTGTTTTAATTTTCTGTATTTCTTATGTGCTATTGAGTGAAATCTCTTTTCTTATGAGGAGACAACTGATGTTAATGCTTGAAAAAAAGGTGGTTAGTTAGAAAGCTGAGCTTTCAGGTGTGATCTCTACTGTATCTATGTTGTTTTCCTTTAAATTTTTTATTTTTTATTAACTTTTTCAATTGTGATTATGATATTGTGCAGTGGCTTAAAATCGTCCAGAGCTGTTATGGTATGCCAAACTAACTATAGAAAGGAATTGTGCAAGCCGTAAGTGAGACATATGTCAAGCAGTTTATTCAGGTATTTGAAAAGAAATTTAACTACTGGTTGAATTTATTTTTTTGTTGGGATAAGGTATTGGTGAACTTGATTACACAAATGGAAGAATATTTGCAATGCCCTAATTAGAATCCTGAATCGTGATGCTTCTGAGTAAAAAAAAATAGATTGGAGAGGCTTTAGGTTTTCACTACATTAGTCCATCCATTCACAAAGTCTTATGCGTTTATGATCTATATAGTGATATGCCTATATTATTTAAAAGAACAGAGAAAATGCAGCTTCACTCAAATAAAGTAAACCTTTTACTATTTAATAGTATCTAAATCCTCAATATATCTACATTAATCACATAAATGCTTCTAATATAACATTTTATGATGAAATGAACCTACCTACTTTTCAGGATACAATATATGTTTCAATATCTTTGCAACCAACAAGGAATTCAGAACTCTGGTCTTAGCTGTATTACTTGAAGATGCAATAGAACTATCAGTGCGCACTTACAAGTCCAAGGAGCAATACAAAATTATATCCGGTGAAGAAAAAAAACTTAATACATAATTGGTGTGGCAAATGGCTTCTTATCCATTGATGCGAATGTGATGGTAAGTACTTGATGTCACTGTATGTAATTTTATTTTATCTTGATAATTGGGGGGGACACCTTTGACTTATGAATGTATTGGGTGCGGATGTTGATGGAAAAATCAAAGGTGTCATGTTCGATTGTCTTTATGTCATTTTCTTGTGTCCTTTCTTAAGACTTTTCATGTTCCTTTATACCTTTTCTTAAGAGTCAAAGTTGGGGTGATAGAAGCGATGTCATTGAATTTCAATATTCGTTAAAATGAGAGGAAGAGTAATTGATTCAAGAAAGAGAATTATAATCTTCTTTAGGAGTCATAGACTCATGAAAGATGCAGCAAAAACCTGTCTAATTTGACATTGACTCATTAAATCTTCCATTTTTTTCTGCTCAGTCTTTTTCTTGTGTGATAGTTAGCTTATCAGAGTATTTAACAATATCACTATGTATTTTCGGGGCTTGCTAATATTGAATCTCCTTGATGTCTTTGCCAATCCAAAATATTGGTGCCTATTATGTTTTAGTTATTAACTTTAACTATGTTTTATTCAAGAGTTGATTATCCCTTCGAAACAATATGCAGCAACATTTTTAAGTTAACAATTGTTTATAGGTTTATTTTAAGTGCCCATCTTTCCTGCATTCATTTGAATTACAATGTTGATGATGATAATGTTCTATAATATTTCTTAACATGAAATCTATGTTATTTACCTTTTCTTTATGGTTAATATAAAGTTTTTCCTCAACTACTTTTTCAGGATGATAAATGGGGTAGTATATTAAGATACAATATTGTTATGATCTTAATATTATAAGGTTATCAACAATATATGACAAGGTTAAATAGTTATAACAGATTATTTGTGTGAATACATTGAGGTATAAATTACTATTTGCATTTATTTTTTCAGTAGCTGAGTAACTTTATCCTTGGTGATCGCTCTCATAAAATGTGACAACTATAATCCACATACAGCTGAAGAAAGTTCTTATTCTATTCTATATATACCAAGTTCCTTACAATATTTAAGTGTACATATTTTACCGTTGTCTCTCTCTCTCTTTCCATGTTAGAGAAATATGGTGTGATGTGGTAGTCTTAAACGCGCTGAAAAGTTAGCCACTTTAGCGTAACCAGGAGTGGAGATGCCGGTTGGAGGATGTTGCTCAATCCTGCAATTACAAGACTTAGCTGTTGCTAAATCCTGCAATCATAAGACTTCATTCTACAACAAGATACTTCCTCCCATTACACGAATTGATCTTACACATCTGCACATTTCTTTAACTGTAAATCTTATACATATATGCTCTCTAGAGGTACTTATTTTACACTTCTGAAGGATAACATGTGGATTGTTAAGCTAGAGGCTGAGGTTTACAGTTATGGGCAATAATAGCATTCGATGTGCTTGAAGATGGGACAGTCTTCCATGTTCACTTCTTTGGTACCAAACAACCGGCCATGGTCTACAATATTATAAAGAAAGTTCTAAACTCGTGTGAAGGTGTCTTGAAGATGGGGACAATCTTCCTTTTTAGTACCAACAACCAGCCATGGTCCACAGTGTTGTAGTTCAAGGTCTAAACTCATGTGAAGGTTCCATAGTCTATGTTTGATATTTGGCAATTCTTTAGCAGAACGTGATTCAACTGGAACCAAGTCTTATGACCTATTTGCGTATGTGCAGAAATGCATGTTCTACATATGTATTTCAATTTGAAGGATGTATGTGTGGCACATTATGAACATAAAGACAAGTTAATACTTTAAATTAGATTATTACATTAATATCTCAAAACACTTATGGAATAGTTTGCCTATATTGGGCCCGTGCTAAGCACGGACGTTCCTTTTCTAGTAATACATTACAAATACAATACAATATTTAAAGAGTTTGATTTACATAGACGTAAAAAATCCTCATTGTATTTGGAAAATATTAGGATTTGTGGTTGGCGATATCTCATAAGAATGAGGTACACCCTTCTTATCATATCCCACCGTATTAGCTCATCTCAGCTAAAACCCTACTAGTTAATTTAAAATCTGTATACTAATGGTGTGGAATATTTTTACACAATCAAATTATCTAAAAAAACTGATCCACCCACAATTATTCACAAAAAAATCAATTATGTTATCGTAAAACCTAAAGCAGCTTAGCTACTATAATAAATTAATAATATGTTATAATGGAGAAAATATTATCTACATTACCAGTGTAATAATTTATATTTGAGCCTTATTCTCTTAAGTCCTTTGTCTGTCTTCCACCGTTGGAAGCCAGGGCAGATGGGAAATAGAGGAGAAAATAAAAATTTTGAATGTCCTTCCTTTATAAAAGAATATATATATATATATACACCCGAAGCACATCACAGATGTTATTATATGAGACATATTAAAGTAAACTGGTGTAAAAAATGAAGAAGCGGTGAAATTAAAAAGCTAATGGGGTGGTGTGCGTGGAGTAGTTATGAGGAAGAATTTGTAAATTAATTCTCAAAATTGGGAGAATTTTCTAAATATATGCTGCAGAAGATCTGCGTTGCACCATCCACCAACTTTTTAATGTAGAGCTTACCTTGATATTCAGTGTAAGAACGTGATGGTAGACAACAATTTCACCGAGTCATTCAATGCTTGGATATACTGGAGGCTAGGAGCAAATTTATCATCAAAATATTGGAAGAAATTATGGTAAAAGTAATAAAATTATTGGTTGCTAATTAAGCTAAGGTGAGCAGTTGGACTGGTGATTACAGTCCACAAAGCATGAAACTCTTTAGTGTTATAGGCTAATTTCTCAAGGTTGTAAGATGATTTTTGGTGGTAACAATGGATATGAGGTGTTAAAAGGTAAAGATAGTCTCACAACCAATCTCCAGCAAAAGATGTACTTGTAGGCTTTCGGACTTGTCTGGTATTTCTTGCCCTCATACAATAAGGGCTTTGATGTACAATAAGGATAATCCTCTAACATAAATGAATTGGTGGTATACTGAGAATGCTTACTTGCTAACATATCAACATAAAATGAAGCATATGAGGGGTTCAAAGTTCTGGAAAGTTACTCCTACACAAGCCATGGAACCACCTGATCTTGTCAAATTTGTTGGCATGCCCAAGGTTAAAAGAAATGGGGAATTTGATGAGGTATGGAAAAGAAAGGGAATATGGACTATTTCAAAAAAGGGAGGTCAGATTACTTGTAGCAAATGTGGTGAAATAAACCACAATGCAAGAGCATGTCACAAGGTAAAACTTTTCATAATTATTATCTAATTCTAGTTACATTATTATAATTGACATATAATCTTGGCATGGCAGGATATTGATGCTGGAATACGCTCACATGTGAGGAAAAGAGCAGCATGCAAACTTCTGATGTATTTCAAAGTGAAGAAGAGTCTCATGCATTTCAAGCTGCCACAGAATAATGCCAGTAGCCAGTGTTTTCCATCCAAGGTAGAACTTCTGACACACAAACTTCTACTGCATATGGTCCCTAGATTGGGAATAAAGAAGACCCCCCATCGAGGCCAATGATTACTGTTGAGACACAAATAAGGCTACAAAACATAATGACTAGGCAAAGCATAATGGGACAAAAAAGGATTCAGTTCAAGGGAGATCACACTAGTACATCAATGCCAACCAACTTGCCTTACTTACCAAAGAAGTTCACTTGGAAAGGGAAGACAGCTATGACATCCAATGTGATGACTCGACCCATCGTCTCGGAATTACCGCCATGTTTCCCCCATTTATGCTTCTTTATGTTTCATTACCAGTAATTGGTGTGTTAGAGTTGATTTGCTAGTTTTGGTAGAAAATGAGACACTTAGTCTCTTTAAGGAAGGTTGGTTTGGAAACGTCAACTGGAGGTTGACTTGTGAGTTATAAGGCTCGAATGCAATTTCTGGTGATTCGGTTAGTTTCGGGGGTTGGTTTGTGACTTAGGAGTATGATCGAAAGTGGTTTTGGAGGTCCGGTGTAGAATTAGGCTTGAATTGGCGAAGTTAGCATTTTGGTGATTTCCGATTGATAGGTGAGATTTTGATCCGAGGGTCGGAATGAAATTGTGAGATTTGCAGTAGCTTCGTTAGGTGATTTGGGATGTGTGTGCAAAATTTTAGATGACTCGGAGGTGGTTTGGTTGGGTTTTTTATCGAATGCGAGTTTCGGAAGAATTTGAAGAACTTAGGCTTGGATTTGATGTAATTTGATGGTTTTAGTGTTAATCATGGTATTTTGATGATTGGAGCAAGTTTTAATAAGGTATTGGATCATGTTTGTACTTTTGGTTGAGGTCCTAGGGGCCTCGGGTGAGTTCGGATGGTTAAATGGAGAGATTTGGATTTTTTGCATGGTAAAAGGTTACTGATATCTGGTATATTCGCACATGCGGTTATGGGACCGCAGGTGCTGTCACATAGAAGCAGGCGAGAAGGTCGCAGAAGTGGAAATAGGCTCAGGACAGGTTCTGTAGAAGTGGAAGTGGGGACCGCAAAAGCGATTCTGCTGGTGCGGAATTGGAGCCGCTGAAGCCGCCAGGGATTTTAAAGAGGAAACCGCGGAAGTGGAGTAGTGCCCGCAGAAGCGTTCCCGCATCAAAAAAAATGGGACCGCAGATATGAGATGACTGGACAGAGTATTAAATTAGTCTTTTTGGCAAATTTTTGAAAGAGCACTTCGGACTTGGAGAGTTTTTGGGTGATTTTGAAGAGGGTTCCGAGAGCTTTGATCGGGTACGAATTCTTGGACTTACAACATGATTTTATGGTGTAAATACATGAATTAGAACTGAAAACTCAAGGAATTAAATGTCAAAAATGGTGGTTTAAGTCTTGAACCTAAGAGAGCTTAAATTAGGAATTTGAGGGGTCAAATGAACCACGATTCTGATAATTTGGATATGTATAGACTCGTAAGAAGATGAGAAATCCAGTGATCTTCTAGACATACTCTTGGAGTCTTGTTTGGTGTTAAAGATTGGTATTTTAAAGCCTAGGGTTAGATCTGGGGTGGTTTTGGTTTTGGGTGTATCCGCCGGAGTAGGGTTCCGGTGGAATATTTTTTGATATTCGACACGATGGGCTAAGATTCGAGGGAAGGGATTTAGATAGGATGAAAGAGGAGTTCAGGGTGTTCTTAGGGTGTTAAGGGTGGAGGCTGGTTCATTAGTTGGTGGTCGTCGGCTAGGGTTCCAGCGACCTGTATTTCAAGATTTAGGGAGGAATGGGGGGATTTGGACGTGAATAGTGTGATCGGGTATAGAGGAGAAGAGGACGGTTCAGGGATGTGAATCTTGGCCAGAGAAGATGGCCATAAGCAGACCACCGGTAATGTTACGGTGGCCTGTGTGGAGAGGGGGAAGGGAACTAAGGCGGCTAGGATTTGATCTCTAAAAAGGGTCAGTGTATAATGAATTGAATTAACGGAGGGGTATAGATATATATTAAATGTGTAATATTAATTTCCAGCCGTTGGATTAGATTGAATGAGTGGCTACGATTCACTTGGCCATTAAACGATGTCGTTCAATTTAAAGGAGACCTTCCTCTCATCCGTTAGATCAACTAGATAGACGATTGTGATTACTTTGCCTTAACGACATCATTTGGTTTTAGTGAGGCCCTCTTTTACTCCGTTAGATCAATTAATTGGATGGTCCTGATTATTTCAATTAACGGTATCGTTTTAATTTCTAGCCAACCGCTTATTTTGGTCCGTTTGATTTAAATTATCAACGGTCCAGATTCACTTTCCTAAGCGACGTCGTTTGGACTTGTATATAGGCAGCCGGTTAAATTCGTTTGGGCCAAGTCTGTTTGGGTGTTAGTTGGGCTAATGCATTTGAGATTTTGGCCCAAATACCTTGGTAATTTGTATTATATTGTATTATACCTTATTTTTTGTATTTTCAAATTGTATTTATTTTATTATTTTTTGTATTTTTCTTATATTATATTTTTCTTCAGTATTTATTCCCAATGTATTTATACCTTGTATTTTGTATTTTCTTTTGATTTTGTAATTTTCTTAGTAATTATCTTATATTTTTGGTATTTTCTAATTAATTCAAATTTGTGCTTTAGTTTTAATTTTCCTTACTTTATTTTCAACATATAAAAACAAACACTGATACTTCTACACAATAATCAATAAATTTCAAGTAAAAATTATTTTTATATCTTTATTTTGGACTTATTTGCTTGGGACAAAAATCACGTGCTCACAGGAGTTCCTCTTGTTCTATATCATCAACCTCATCCCCCGCGAACACGTTGTCAAGAGGGATATTCCCATTCAAAGCCATTTGTACTTGTTGGATTGACACTGATAAAGTTAGTAAAAAGATGGAAAGAGAAGCTAAACATTAAACTAGCTACACAAATAGTTGAAAACCATAAGCTCCCCGACAACGGCGCCAAAAAGTGATCGTCACAAACTCGACCCTTAGGAAGAGTGGACGCTAATTACTTTTACCTGATAGAGGTTTTTCGGGGTCAATTCCTCAGGGAGCTTAATATTGGAGTCAAGTATTTGTGAAGACTAACCAAGCGTTGTAGCTCCTAATTTGACTTCTAATATTTTTGGTTTTTTTTAATTATTAACTAATGATTTTAACTATAATTATAACTAGATTTGCTAAATTATAACTCTTAGATGTATGCAATAAGGAGAGAACACTAGGGTCGTAGCACTTGCCTAGGTGACTAATTAACGGGTAATGAATTTTAATGTATGGATCACAATATGGGATATATGGATAACCGTTGCACTTAGCACTCACTCTCACACCTCTCGGTAGAGAGAGTAATTTTACCCAATTGAATCTCTCGAGACCAATCGTGTAGGCTAATTTACCCAAGCAATTAATGGCTCAAGTAGGGTAATTACTCTCTTGAGGTTTAACCCGTTACTTGGGACTACCATTCACATGGGTCCATCCCAAATTCTTGTTTGTTTGATTGAGAGGTCATAGACTCGCTTTCTCAAGCAAAGTCAAAACCTACTAAGCTAGACTTAGTGTTTGCAACCACCAAATCTAAGTGAAAACATACAATCAACCCAAATACCAAACACCCATTATCATCCAAGCATTAAGCAATAATACCCATTAATTATCCATACTAGGATTGAGCCACAACCCTAGCTAATGGGTTTATCTAGACATGGAATCAGTAGAAAAGGAAGAAGTAATAGTATAAAGTGACATAATATTGAAATATAAAATTAATACAACTAAATCCACGTTCAAAACTAAGTAAAATAGCCCAAAATAGGCATAAATACGCTGCCTTGTGCTCAGCTGCTCGTACAGTGTATAAAACTTGACCTAAAAAGGTAAAATATTCTATTTATACTACCTAGGAAACTCTGGAAAATGTACGTGAGGGTCTGTCGCGGACCGCATGAAAATGACATGCGGCCGCGCAGGGTAAAAAGTCTTCAAAAGTTGAGCTTCTAGATCTTGGATGCGGACCGCATAAAAATGCCACGCGGCCGTGTAGGTTGAGTCACGCGGACCGCGTGGAAATGTTGCGCGGCCGCACTGTTATTTGTTCTAATGTTGGCTTTTGTAACGACCTGACCCGTCGTTACGGGAGTTATCCCCCCATTTTCTTCATTTAACACTTCAATATGCTAATTTATATGTGTTTGAAAAGTTAGAAGCAAATCGGAAGAAATTTAGGTAAAAATGAGGCCATAAATCTCTTTGTGAGAAGAATATGTTGGAAAAGTCAACTGAAGGTTGACCAATGAGTTATGCAGCTCGGAATTAAATTTTGATGATTTGAATAGTTTCAGGGGATCACGTATGACTTAGGAGAGCAATCAGAATCGAATTCGGATGTCCGGTATAGTTTTAGGCTTGAATTGGCTAAGGTTAAATTTTGGCGAATTCTGGATGGTAGGTGATATTTTCATCAGGGGGTCACAATGGAATTTTGAGAGTTGCAGTAGCTCCATTAGGTGATTTTGGATATGCGTGCAAAGTTTCAAGTCATTCGGAGGTGTTTAGGTCGGGTTTTAGATCAAATGCAAGCTTGGGAAGTTTTAGAAGAACTTAGGCTTGAATCTGATATAAATTTTGGTGTTTTGATGTTAGTTTTGGTGTTTTGAGAGTGAAACTAAGTTTTCATGATCATATTTGGCATGTTAGTATGTTCGTATGCAGTCCCGAGGAGCTCGGGTGAGTTTCAGATAGGTTTGGGTTGCGTTATGCTCGTTTTCTTATGCTTCGACATCATTTCTTCAAGTATAAATGATATCATATTGAACACATAAGCTCCGATTACTATTTTGAATGAAACATTAGATCCGTATGATAATTACGGACCCGTAGCAAAAAGAATCATTGAATTTGGACATCGTATGAGGATTTTATGGCCATTTTACTAAAGTTGCCTAGATTTTTAGGTTAATGGCGAAAATGCCCCTGACGGCGTATTAAAAACCTGCACTATTTGCAAATCTTAAAACCTACATATCTCATTCATTATAAGGTCAAATTGAGTGATTCAAAAGCCTACATTCATTGGAATTTCACAAGGAATCCATTGGAAGCAGTAAAACGCGTGAACGGTATACATATAATGAGCAGGTCGAGTTTTCTTCCATTTTTGGAACGGGAAGAAGCTTCTGAGGCAATTATTAAGAGAGAAATCAATGGGTAATCGCTGGAGGTAAGTTTCTTGACTCAAAAACATGATTTTATGTTAGAATCAACACCAAAATTCCTGAAATTGGTAGAATTTGTGAAGAAGTAGAGCCTAAATCATGAAAGCGAATTTTTGGGTTTTGAAA
The DNA here is from genome assembly GCA_032618575.1 of Nicotiana noctiflora. Taxonomy (NCBI): domain Eukaryota; kingdom Viridiplantae; phylum Streptophyta; class Magnoliopsida; order Solanales; family Solanaceae; genus Nicotiana; species Nicotiana noctiflora. The sequence goes on from JASVEL010002953.1 coordinate 82,552, forward strand.
AACCATTCGAATTCCGATTTCGATAAATTTTATATGCTGGACTCGTGGCAAGACGAGGAATCCATTGGTATGATTTTCAGAATTTTTTGAGAAGTGAGCCTGGGGCTCGGGTTTTACCAACTTCGTGAATTATTGCGTTTTTCGAGTAAATTAAATTGGGTTATGTTTCTTTGACCCGTATTTGATATAATTGATGTGGTTTTGACTAGATTCGACGTATGAGGCGGAAAATTCAAAGGGAAAAGGCATCGCGGACGAGTTCACGACCGGCTAGAGGTGAGTAGTTAGTGTATATGGTAGCCTGAGGGTTCGAAACCCCGGCTTAGCATATTGTGACGCTAGTAGGGCGTGGCTCGCACCCCGTGGCAGGTGCGGGATTTAATTGTGACTTGGAATTGAGACTTGGTCCATCCCGGATATGAATAATATGCTATTAGTGATGGAAAAATACTGTGTTTGACATATTTGTGGGCTGTAGCCTTGTTTGGGGCCTTGTGCCGACCTGTAGTACCCCTAGGGGATAGTATATATGTGATAGCTATACTTGCTTAATCACTGATCTCAGTCCTGGTTTTGAAATCACAGTATTGAAATGCTAAGTCACCTGTTTTGCTAAAATTAAATAAAAGTTAAAGTATTTTCATAATTTATGAACTGGAACCTGGAAATAAGTAATTTGAGTTGTTTTGTGACTTATCTGATTATTGTGGACTGAGGATGGATCGGGCTGCACGCCACAGCGGTTGAGATGATATGAGGATCGGGCTGCACGTCTCAGCGGTATTTGCGCTTGGGTTGTAGGAGCCCTTCCGGAGTCTGTACACACCCCCAGTGAGCGTCGTCGATGTTAAATGGATCGGGCTACACGCCGTAGCGGTTATGTGCTTTGCATTGCATCTTTGTTTGTGAATTATCTCTGATAGTGGTAATGTACTGTTGTTGTTGCTAGTTCGTAGGAGGAATCGGACTGTAGTTTAGCTTCATTATGTGGTATTCTGTGGATTTCTTATTTTCACCTACTTGTATATATTTATTACTCACTGAGTACTTAGTACTCACCCCTACTCCCTGCACCTTTGTGTGCAGATTCAGGTACACAGGAGGGATAGACGAGCACTCCAGCTTTTATCAGTATTTATCCGAGTTGTTGAGGTAGCTGCTGGCGTTCGCAGGACCTGGCTTCTCTTCTTATTCCATTTTCCTTTGTATATTAATTATTCAGACTTGAGTATTTGGTTTAGATATTGTTACCCAATCATGTTTAGAGGCTCTAGACTCGTGACCCTAGATCTTTGGGTGGTTATTCAGTTTAGCTTTATTGTTGATAATAATATCCAGGTGATTGATTTGAGCTTCATGCTCGGGATGAGAGGGTAAATGGTCGGGCTTGCCTAGCAGTTGTGTTGGGCGCCATCATGACCGGAATTGGGGTCGTGACAGCTCTCTAATCATGCTTCCACGCGGACCGTACTATTTTGGTGTGCGGCCGCATGGATTATGCCTTAGAATATGAGCCTATGTTTCTTCATCATTGCGGACCGCGTAGAAATGGATGCGGTCCGTGTGGAATTATATCCAAATTTCAGGTTCTCTGATCCTCACATGTGCATCCGCGTGGCAAAACAGTGCGGACCGCACAGGTTCCTTGACTTGGGTGTTTTTAGGATCTTCTTGTGCGACCGCATGACAAAAGATTGTGGTCCGCACAAGTCTCTCAACTCACACTTTAGCTCATCTCTTGACGTTTGGCAGATTTCACTCCTTTCTGAGCCGATTTGTGATCTTTGACATGTAGTCGCTCAAACCTACAATCAAGCATAACTTGTAAGCAATTCAGGACTTATTTACATCAATTTATGCACAAAGCTTAGGCAAGAAGGGATATAAATCATGTAAAAATCACAGTTATCAAGTAATACGGCGTATATCATGCATAAACTTAAACGTGATGCAAGTTCCCGTTGGACCATGAATGTTGTCTTTGGACGGTTAGGATGACGTCCTCGGACCATGCTGTCCTAGGTCGTGAAGTAAAAAATAAAGGGTTCACAGACTATGAAATGATGTTCTCGGGCTATGATAATGGTACCTCCGAACCATGATTCCTTTGAATAATGATGTGCATGATATAAAGTAGGTCCTCGGGCCATGACATGGTGTTCTCGGGATATGAAGATGGTGGCTCCGAACAATGACGCCTTCGGACAGTTTGGCAGTATCTCAGCCCATGAAATGCAAGATTTGGCGGTATTTCAGCTGATGCAAAAAATGTAAATGGTGATATTTCAGCCGACATAAATTTAAATAAAGCAGCAATGTTTTAGTTGATGCAAAAAATGTAAATGGCGATATTTTAGCCGACAGAAATTTAAATAAAGTAGGCAATGTTTCAGCCGATGCAAAAATATAAATGGCGATGTTTTAATCGATGTAAAAAGTAAAATGGTGATATCTCCGTCGATAGGAAGCAATAGTATAGATGATGATGGAGATTTAAATATGAACTGGCGATCTTTCAACCGATGTAGAATTTAAATAAAGTTTGGCGATGTTTCAGCCGATTGCAAGACGTAAGTAAAAGGTGGCGATATTTCAGCCATGCAAGAGAGACAAAATGGCAATATTTCAGCCGATGCAAATAGAGGTGGCGGTATTTCAGCCATGCAAGTGGAGGTAGAGCTTAACCTTGGAAGGCAGAAAGGTAGCCTTATGCAATCCAAAAAAATGCAGGATTGAGACAATGCTTAGTCTCGAAAGGCAGAAAGGTAGCCTTATGCAGATAATGCAGGATGGAGACAGTGTTTAATCTCGAAATGTAGAAAGGTAGCCGTATGCAATGCAAAATGCAGATGGAGACATTGCTTAGTCTTGAAAGGGAGAAAGGCATCCTAATGCAATGCAAAAAAAATATAGATGGAGACAATGCTTATTCTCGAAAGGCAGAAAGGTAGACTTATGCAATGCAAAAAAAAATGCAGATGGAGACAGTGCTTAGTCTCGAAAGGATTTAAGGTAGCCTTATGCAGATGGATACAATTCTTAGTCTCGAAAAGTAAAAAGGTATCCTTATGCAATATAAGAATGTAAAAGGATGGATAATAGTGAGATTTCTTAGCTGATAGTTGATTACGACATCGTGACTGCTGGGGAGGTTGTGTGCATATAACAATTACGAATAAGTGATGATTCTGAGAAGTTGCATTCTTGAGAATTAAGTAATTTAAGATAATTCTTAATTTTTTGCTTTTATTCAGTACACATATTCGGATTAGGCAAAATAGTTCGGTGATTTATTAATTATTAGGTAATGAGAGATTGCCTAGTTAATTAAAAAATTATTAGGTAATTAATTAAAGAGTTGGATGAGATTTGACCCTCTCCCATGTGACAGTAAGCCACCCCATGAATTGTAACTCTTAAGTCATTATATTATGTGTCAAGATTAGATGTGTGAGATTTTGTCAAGGCCCAAATCCGGTCGTGATGGCGCCCAACCCTAAAGCTAGGCCAGCCAGACCAATAACTATTTCCAAATAGCCCAGTCCCAAAAGAACAAATTCAGGAAGAATATATGAGTCAATAAATACTCCAATTTGGTAAAACCCGAGCCCTGGGTTCACTTCTCGAAAAATTCTGAAAATTATACCAACGGATTCCTCGTCTCGCCACGAGTCCGTGCATATAAATTTTATCGAAAACGGAGTCTGTTTGACCCCTCAACTTCCACTTTTATCTTCCTAAATTCCCAAGCCCTAACCACCATGTTTTTCACTTAAATTCTCAGTTTTGGGGCGTTTAATCTATGTTTTTGTGTTATAACAATATAATTTGGGTTTAGGAACCCTTGCCTGATAATTTCCCACTGTTTCTCCTAGAAAACCCTAGAAATTCGCCTCTCCCCGAAGTTAAAAGTGTGTGTTTTGAACTCTGAAATTTGATACTCTATTTACTTTAATTAACTGATGGTTTCCGCTTCTGCGGTCCTGGACTCGCATATGTGAGTCCGCTTCTGTGACATTTTTGTCGTTTCTGCGACCATACACTTAACTGACCATATCGCTTCTGCGGCCAGGTCTCGCACCTGCGAGACCGCTTAAGCAACAAATCACTCACTTCTGCGAAGCTCCTCAGTCTCCTTACTTCCGCTTCTACGGCCATGTCACGACCCTAGTTCACCAATCGTGAACATGTCGTGATGGCAACCAGTCCCCACGACTAGGTAAGCCTAACACGTTGCGGAATATACAAGCTATGAACACTTAAATAAGAAAACACCAGAAAAATAGGGTAAAAGATATGTAGTGCCACTTGGCACATACATCCGTCAACACCATGAATAAAACACTACCAAGATCCGGAATCCTACGGTAACACAGACTAAAAGAGAATATACAACTGTGGCTCTACGTGTAAAGTGTGTCTAACAACGAAATGAAGGAAAAATGCCAACTAGTACTATTAGAATAGAAGGAGAAGCCTCTAGATCCGCGGACGTAGCAGATCATACCTCGAGGTCTCCCAGAAAGCTGCAGAATCACCTAGCACGGGCCTGCTCTGATGTACCTGGATCTGCACAGCAAAAGTGTGCAGAAGAGTAGCATGAGTACACCACGGCGGTACTCAGTAAGTGCCAAGCCTAACCTCGATGGAGTAGTGACGAGGAAGGTCAGGGCCCTACTGAGAAACAATAATATAATGATAATAACAATAATAAGCAGTTTAAATGATAATAATTTCCGAAATTAACAACAATAAATGATTATTGCAATCGTCTATAATTAAGCTAACAACAAATAGTCAACTCAATAAAACCAGACCAGGACCTGTGGGAATCGAACCCACAGTCCCATTGACAGTACACCTGGGTCTCCGGGAATCGAACCCGCAGCGCATGTCTTAATAAATAATCAATAACTCAGGATCTCCGGGAATCGAACCCGTAGTCCCTACCAATAACTCAGGATCTCGGGAATCGAACCCGTAGTCCCTACCAATAACTCGGGATCTCGGGAATCGAACCCGTAGTCCCTACCAATAACTCAGGATCTCGGGAATCGAACCCGTAGTCCCTACCAATAACTCGGGATCTCGGGAATCGAACCCGTAGTCCCTACCAATAACTCGGGATCTCGGGAATCGAACCCGTAGTCCCTACCAATAACTCGGGATCTCGGGAATCGAACCCGTAGTCCCTACCAATAACTCGGGATCTCGGGAATCGAACCCGTAGTCCCTACCAATAAATCGGGATCTCGGGAATCGAACCCGTAGTCCCTACCAATAACTCGGGATCTCGGGAATCGAACCCGTAGTCCCTACCAATAAATCAGGATCTCGGGAATCAAACCCGTAGTCCCTACCAATAACTCGGGATCTCGGGAATCGAACCCGTAGTCCCTACCAATATCATGCCGGGTCTCTGGGAATCGAACCCACAGCCTTGGGTCTCCGGGAATCGAACCCGCAATCCACAAGCACAACCAATAAAGGAATCCACAGAGAGAATAATTATGCTTAACTATAACTTCATCGAAAAATAGTGCCAATAATTATCAAGGAGTTAAAATAAGGCAATTAGGCAACTAAACGGTTAAGTGCTACCTAATCATGCTTTTCTAACCACTACCGGGTAAAAATATCAAATTAACAGCCAAAGACAGGAATATCACTCATCGAACATTTGAAATAAAGTACGTGTTCAATAACCAGCGCATGTACACGCCCGTCACCTCGCGTACAAGGCATTTAAACTATCACATAATATCCTAGGGGTGAAAATTTCCCCACACGAGGTTAGACAAGCCACTTACCTCGACTCCGGTACAAAACCGCTATGAAACAACTCTCTTGCCGCGAATGTTGGCCTCCACAGGTGTAGAATCTGATAAAAATCAATAGAATCACATCAAAATAGGTCAATTGGGCATTACCCAATCAAATTAACTCAAAATACACCAAAACCCACAAGTTGCCAAAACCCGACTTCCGGTACGCTTATCGAAAAATCATGAAAATTATATATTCGGGTTCCTTATCTCAATACGAGTCCGTGCATATAAAATTTATCGAAATCGGACTCCGTTTGCCCATTCAAATCAAGGATTTTCTAACATTTAGGCCTAGGGCTCAAACCCACCTTTAATCTTCCATTTTCAGTGAAATAATCAAGGACTTCATGATAAACTAACGAATTAAGGTCAAGAGACTTACCCCCGATGACCTCCCGATGATATCCCAGCGTTTCCCTTTAAAAATCCTCTCTTGGAGCTCAAAAATGGCATTTTGCGAATGAGGGTCGCGGGTTGACTGTTCTGGACTTAAATCCACTGCCAGACATTTTTACTCTATGCGATCGCATGAACACTGTTACGATCGCATAGAACAAATTTTTGACCCTCGCCAAACTACTCTATGCGATCGCATAGTCCTCAATGCGATCGCAATGCTCACCAAAATATACCTATGCGATCGCATACCCTGCTCCGCGATCGCATAGGACAAAAGCTGGACCCGGGACCCCTCTTCTCTATACACTATGCGATCGCATAGGATTGTACGCGATCGCAGAGCACAACTTTCCAGAACTATGCGATCGCATATCCATGCCCACGATCGCATAGAACAAATACTTGGCCTCTCCAAAACCTTCTATGCGATCGCATCAGCCCATTGCGATCGCATAGAGCATTCGTCTGCAGCACACACCAGCAGTTATCAGCATTTCCAAAATGCATGAATTAGCCCGATTGGACCCCCGGATTCATCCCGAGACCCCCGGATCCCAACGAAAACCACCAACCTATTCCAAAACATGATACGAACTTATTCTAATCATCAAAACACGTCTAACAACATCAAAACCCATAATTCACATCGAATTCAAGCCTAAATTTCTTAAAACTTTCCGAATTGCATATTCGATCAAAAACCCGACTTAACGACGTCCGAATGACCTGAAACTTTGCGGACATATCCAAATTCACGTAACGAAGCTACAGAAATTGTCGGAATTCCATTCCGACCCCCGGATCAAAATCTCACCAATCGTTCGGATTCGCCAAAATTTCAACCTTCGGCATTTCAAGCCTAATTGAGCTACGGACCTCCAAAATACATTTCGAACGCGCTCCCAACCCCGAAATCACCTAACAGAGCTAATGGAACCATCGGATTTCCGTTCCGAGATCGTCTTAACACTGTTCCGGCTACGGACCGTTTTCTAGCTTCAAAGCTCTTATTTAGGGACTAAGTGTCCCAAAATGCTCAAATTTTCGAAACCGACTCTCCCGGCAACCCACAATAGCAGAAATGAACTTAGGGGAACAGTTAAATTAGGGATTAGGGCGTAATTTTCTAAAATGACCGGTCGGATCGTTACATCTTCCCACACTTAAAGATTCGTTCGTCCTCGAACGAGCATAGAAAACATACCCTGGAGTAGTGAAAAGATGAGGGTACTGGCTGCGCATATCCTGCTCGGTCTCCCAAGTCGCCTCCTCGACCGGCTGGTCCCGCCGCTGAAGTTTTACCGAAGTGATGTTCTTTGACCTTAGCTTCCTGACTTGCCTGTCTAGAATGGCTACTGGCTCCTCAACATAAGACAGATCCTTGTCTAGCTGAACGGATGTGAAATCCAACACATGCGACGGGTCACCATGGTATCTCCGGAGCATGGAGACATGAAATACGGGGTGAACTCCGGCTAGGCTGGGAGGTAAGGCCAACTCATAAGCAACCTCCCCAACACGCCTCAAAATCTCAAAAGGGCCAATAAATCTAGGACTCGGCTTCCCTTTCTTGATATAATCTGAAGATATTCCCTCTTGTTCAAACAATTAAGTTTTAGAGCCTAATTCCAACATCCGGAATTCTATGTCAGGCTTATTTTCATCAAGAGATCACTCGATATTCCTCAAACGCCGTCCTCAAACATGACTGCATAACCTTGCTGGATTCTTACCTTGCAACTCAAAATCCACAGGACCACAATAATATTTTATGACCAAACTAGTCAAAATTCAACGAATCAGATGCTCCCATTGCACCTCATGATCTACATAGGCCTCGTTCTAACTTTTACAATACTGACACTACAGAAGAAATGTGCCGATATCCATAACCAACTACTGAACCAACAATTTTTCATTGGGTCTATACTCCTGACAAGATTCATTACCTTGTCCTAAACCAGAGGATGATTATTTCCTCTATAATATACTTCATATAATCAGTTTGCACCGACCCCAAATCACATAATCTCATCTCACCCAGTACGAACTACTCAGGCGATAAGCCACATCAGACATAATCAAAAGTCCCACAAGATGACACAATGTGCTAGTAATCCACTAATTTGTATGTGATAGGAAGGCGAACACTAGAGAGAACTATTCAACTCTCACACTAACATGGACTTCCTCAGAATAATAGGAAACAGAACACATAAGAGCAATTATGGACACTGAAATAAACATCACACTGTTGCGGCGTGCAACCCGATCCCAACAGTACACCTATGGCGGCGTGCCACCCGATCCCAACAATATAACCATGGCGGCGTGCCACCCGATCCCAACAATGTAACCATGGCGGCGTACCACCCGATCCCAACAATATAAAACTCACACAAGGAGTCATATGTCGAGCTGAATAGCTCGTCACATCAAAATACCGAATATCGATCATAAGCACACTAAGGTGCATGATATCAGACACAATGAAACATATAGCGCTAAGCACAACTGAGGTGCGATATAAGATCTGAGTCTCAAGAGCCATCATGCTCATATAACATCACCGCTGAGCGGAACCTCAACACATAAGGAACTTACCAAGTCCGTCTCACACTCATACGGCGCAATATATCTTTACATGAATTAACTAACCGCGAAATAAGACCGCGACTATCCCTCCATAAAGGGCGCATTGCTGGAAGAAATATAACTGGCCTGACGCAAGGCTCACTTCCACATTTAAATCTATCCACCGACCTTAAGTCTATCCCGGTCGTGCCAAGCTAAGTCAATAATATTTCACAGGTCTATAACCCACTAAGCAGAGTGCCCTCCAGGCATAAGTTCTCAAATGGATGATATCACCAAAATCCTCATACTTGGTTTAAATTTCTAACCAATCGAGTGACCACATGTCACACTTATACAATCTTCTTGTGGGTCAAGCTCCCACCATCTTCCGAATAATTAAACGGACCTGCACATTCAACCCACCGGCTGCACTAACACTGAAAAGCGATCAGGAGTCCCTAACCGGGATGCAAAGCCTTTCTCATAAGACACCGATCTCAAATGATACTGATGTTAATACCTATCTTACTCAAAATAGTGACACTCTTTCCCTGCTCATCCGAGCTCTTTATGTCACATTCATTGACCAAATTGTGACCTTGGTCCTTACTTCAAATTTTCATACTACTCACTGTACCCCACGTGCCGATATACGATAGGCACAATTTCCATCATAGCTCTAGAACCGACGATAGGCTAATACTTCATCACATAAGACTTTTCATTAAGCTCACTGCAGGAGAACTATAACAACATACGGCGAATTCTCATAACCATCGAATATGCCAATCCATAAGTAGTGGTCCAAGCCACCATAACCCTTCCCGAGATCCGCCTACTCATAACAAGCCCTTAACAAAAGAATACTTCAGAATAACATCAATCACTGCGGCCGACAAGTCTCAAATGCACCGCCACAAATCACATGCATAATTTGATCACGTTGCATGAACCGATCATTGACACTAATACGCCAACTCAACTATGGCTGATCAATCTACTTCCTTCCAGGTTATCCTTGATTGCCTTAGAAATGTTAATATCTTCCTTTAATACCTAACTTATTCCAACCGTACTTATAGACTCAGAATTATCAGGCACCACACTTTACCTCTTGAATTCACTAGGACCGCTATTGAGAACCATCCGGTTCTAACTTGCCCCACTACGCAACCAACTCTACTGAATTTCTTTATAACATATGAATACCCTCTCGATAAAGCACCCAGCGGAATCACTTCCCGCGAAGCTTGCACCTATACGAGGCATAAATCATAAATTTTCCCTCAAGTTTGAACATGAGCCAGTAAGGCTAACCATAACATGCATTCAACAATTCATATACGCTAACATCCAGAATTCTCTTTTTCCGTAGCCTGCAATACTCCATTAATACGCTAATATCCAGAATTCACACAGGTAATTAACCATGCAACCCAATCTTAAGTAGCGGGACTCTCCCACTTAGCCCAAAGCCACTATTACACGACTCTCGAACACATTAAAACCATTCTCTCGAGTCATTTACCATTATTCAGCTGCAATTGACTTGATCTAACGAATATAACCACATGTGCTCTATTAGCACCCTAACATCATAGGGTATGACCTCATCCCAATACAACCAAACATCTTCTCGCTCCATGCACCGAGCATTCTCTACCAACAACATCTTAAAACATACTATGATTCTCACATGCCTACGAAGCACCATGTAGCCTTTGTTAAATATTTCCCTGCTGATAATAAAATGCAGAGTTTATTAGGGACACAGGAACATCTAAAGTCCCAACATTATACCATACGAGTCTCAACTCTTGCCCGTCCGCAAGTTTTCAAGAACTTTGGAATAGCACCTAAATACATCGCAGGCCAACTCTGATACGACACATGACCCATAAATACATCGTTGATAGTGAAATCCTTACACTTGACACGAAGTCTTAAGATACATCTTGCTAATCCATGATACTAGCCCTTAACATTCGTACGTTTTCATCATAAAACAAGCCCAAGGCATTCGTTTGGTACATGTCCTTCTTAAGACAGTTAAACTCATTTTCCCCAGTATCTCTGCTGGCTGAATCCTTCGCTAAATAGATATCTCATATGAACCATATAATCTTTATTACCACCAACTATATTTTTAGATCTACATCCACCTTGTGATTCTACCATTGCTATGACGATTTGGCAGTTAAGTAAACCTTGTCACGACCGTACTATCAACCGAATGCCAGAACCTAGTGCACCCCCATGTGCACAATTGAAGATCTCTCAGTTCTCTTGCATTATCGATATGGACGACACGCGGTAACAATAGTTGAGTAAATTCTTGACTCCCTTGAGATCTCTCTGCAGCGTCACGAACCGTCGGTGCATACTTGATACCGAGTGCGCAATTTCAATACATGAGTGGATACAAAAGAACATATGACATAGGCTTCAACTGAATAAATGACGCACGATAAGAAATTCAAAAAATTGAAGAGTTTCCTAGACAGTTACATAGCCTCTCGTAGATAAATACAGACGTCTCCGTATCGATCAGCGAGACTCTAAGTAACTGGTCTGTGTCCCGTGACTCCTATGAACTTAGAGCTCTGATACTAACTTGTCACGACCCTAGTTCACCAATCGTGAACATGTCGTGATGGCACCCAGTCCCACGACTAGGTAAGCCTAACACGTTGCGGAATATACAAGCTATGAACACTTAAATAAGAAACATCGGAAAGATAGCATAAAAAGATATGTAATCCGTGCCGCTTGGCACATACATCCGTCAACACCATGAATAAAACACTACCAAGATCCTGAATCCCACGGTAACACGGACTAAAAGAGAATATACAACCGTGGCTCTACGTGTAAAGAGTGTCTAACAACGAAATGAAGGAAAAATGCCAACTAGTACTATTAGAATAGAAGGAAAAGCCTCTGGACCCGCGGACGTAGCAGATCATACCTCGAGGTCTCCCAGAAAGCCGCGGAATCACCTAGCACGGGCCTGCTCTGATGTACCTGGATCTGCACAGCAAAAGTGTGCAGAAGAGTAGCATGAGTACACCACGGCGGTACTCAGTAAGTGCCAAGCCTAACCTCGATGGAGTAGTGACGAGGAAGGTCAGGGCCCTACCGAGAAACAATAATATAATGATAATAACAATAATAAGTAGTTTAAATGATAATAATTTCCGAAATTAACAACAATAAATGACTATTACTGCAATCGTCTATAATTAAGCTAACAACAAATAGTCAACTCAATAAAACCGGTCCAGGACCTGTGGGAATCGAACCCACAGTCCCATTGACAGTACCTCTGGGTCTCCGGGAATCGAACCCGCGGCCCATTTCTGAAACAACAACAATAAAGTGATTACTGCAACCATCTACAATTAAGCTAACAACAAGTAACAAAACTCAAATAACAAGTCTAGGACCTGTGGGAATTGAGCCCACAGTCCCATTAACAGTATCCCTGGGTCTCCGGGAATCGAACCCGCAACCCATGTCTCAATACCTCAAGATGTGTCTCAATGAATCTCAGGATCTCCGGGAATCGAACCTGCAGTCCATATCTCAATAACATATCAATAGCTCAGGATCTCCGGGAATCGAACTGCAGTCCATATCTCAATAACTCAGGATCTCCGGGAATCGAACCCGCAGTCCATTTCTCAATAACTCAGGATCTCCGGGAATCGAACCCGCAATCCATTTCTCGATAACTCAGGATCTCCGGGAATCAAACCCACAGTCCACAAACAATGCCACTCCGTGTCTCTAGGAATCGAACCCACAGTGCTGGGATCTCCTGGAATCGAACTCGCAGTCCACAAGCACAGCCAATAAAGGAATCCACAGAGAGAATAATTATGCTTAACTATAACTTCATCGAAAAATAGTGCCAATAATTATCAAGGAGTTCAAATAAGGCAATTAGGCAACTAAACGGTTAAGTGCTACCTAATCATGCTTTTCTAACCACTACCGGGTAAAAATATCAAATTAACAGCCAAAGACAGGAATATCACTCATCGAACATTTGAATTAAAGTACGTGTTCAATAACGAGCGCATGTACACGCCCGTCACCTCGCGTACAAGGCATTTAAACTATCACATAATATCCTAGGGGTGAAAATTTCCCCCACACGAGGTTAGACAAGCCACTTACCTCGACTCCGGTACAAAACCGCTATGAAACAACTCTCTTGCCGCGAATGTCGGCCTCCACAGGTGTAGTATCTGATAAAATCAATAGAATCACATCAAAATAGGTCAATTGGGCATTACCCAATCAAATTAACTCAAAATACACCAAAACCCACAAGTTGCCAAAACCCGACTTCCGGTACGCTTATCGAAAAATCATGAAAATTATATATTCGGGTTCCTTATCTCAATACGAGTCCGTGCATATAAAATTTATCGAAATCGGACTCCGTTTGCCCATTCAAATCAAGGATTTTCTAACATTTAGGCCTAGGGCTCAAACCCACCTTTAATCTTCCATTTTCAGTGAAATAATCAAGGATTTCATGATAAACTAACGAATTAAGGTCAAGAGACTTACCCCCGATGACCTCCCGATGATATCCCAGCTGTAAACGCGTGATTTTTGACCCTCCCCGAGATTTTTTATATTTTTAGCGTAAAATATTTAGTTTAGTTTTAATATAGCTATTTTAGCTAAATTTGACTCTTTTACTTTATTTTTACCTCAAAATGAAAAATAACAAAAATATGGTTTTATTAATGTTTCGTAGTCATTTTAAACTTGAAAAATACAAAAATAGTACTTTATATTTTTTATCTTTTTATAAAAAACGAAAATAATAAAAAAATAGTTTCATTAATATTTTGTAGTTATTTTAAACTTGAAAAATATAAAAAAATAGTTTTATTTTAATTATGAGTATTATAGTTATTTTGATTACCTAGGATTAATTAAATAACACCATTCTCGGTTCCGGGCGAAGAATAATATTCGGGTTCAAACTACCCGGTTTTATAATTTTCGGACCTAGTCCGTAATAATCCGAGTCCACCACACGAGGAACACGGACAAAAATAACCCATACAACACACATGACACACACTACACTAAGGGGGACAATACATAATGGGGGATAGGAGAATAATTAGAAAAAAAAACAAAAAAAAAAGCAAAAATGAGAGACACGGCAAAGTGGGGTGGGGGGACTTTAAAAAGACTATCACATGTATAAAAAAGGAGAGCACGACAGCAAGAAGAGAGATCTGAAAAATGCTCTCAAAAAATTCTCTTCAAGTTTCATATTTTAAATTTGAATTTCAAATTCCAAAAAAAAAAAGTAGAAACAAGAAAGAAAAATTCAAAAATAGGTACTATTCCATTAGGACTTCAAAGAAATCTAAGTCTATAAAATTCTGCATTTGAGTTCAAAGTCGCTATTTTGAGTGTTTCTAGCTACTGAGGCTTTTTCCGAAGTTTACTGTTTCATTCGGGGTGTATTCGATTCCAATTTGAGTCAGTTTTGGATATATTTGAGCTCTTTGGTTGATTTCAAGTTGAAACCGATTTATTCAATCAGTTTGGGATTTACCTCAAAACCAGACCCCAGGCAAAGTTCAACGGCAATCTCTCTTGAGAATAGAGTAACATCGCTTTTCATTATAAATTTATAACTGCCTGTTTGTTCTCCGAGTTCGTCGAGGTTCCGCGTCGAACTGTTTGTTCTTGGTTCCAGTTTGGTTCGAGTTCTGTCCGGAGAGGTCGAAGGTTGAGATCGTCATAAAAGGTTCGTTTTCTTATTGTGTACGTTGAAAATATGCAGAAATAAAGGTGCATGTTTTTTTTGATATTGTTCTTCTCGCTAATATTTTGAATCGTTTCGCATTTGATTTAGTTTCGTACGATTCGGACGATTTTGTAAATATATGATTCTGTTGAACATGCAATTTCACAATTAATGGTGGTCTTGTAGTGTCGAAGTTAGCTAATGAAAATAACTAATCCTTCATATGCTCGCCAACTAGTTATGCTTCCGTTGTTTATGTAATTGTTCGCCATAGTCTCGAATTTGCTCACTTAGTTATCTAGTCGTATGTTTACTCGAATTGGTTACAGTTGAGTATGACTTTGTCACATTATAGAAAGTGGTTCGTTATTCTTTAGCTGAACGACGTAACTAGATTAAAGGAATCGGGGGTGCATTTCATGTGACCCGACTCCAATTTTGAACAAGGTTAATAAAGCGTGTCATGAACCACAAGTGCATTTCATGTAGCGTGGCTTGCAACATGTTTTAAATAATCTTGAATTAACTCTTAAATAAATATAGCGGAATGTAGCTTGCTTTTAAATTAGAATTAGAGGTGTGCCTCGCCTAACAAAATTATACAAATCGCGGGGCCCTCATAAATGTATATATATAAAAATACTTAGACTTCGGGATCGGCCGTATAGCGAATTTTACGGTGTTCTCCAAAGATAATAAATGCGTAGTTGCTTTAATCGCGTATTCTAATACTACCTTCTCAAATACGGGTGCACATTTATGTGACCCAAATCTAAATCTCAACGAAGTCGAAACGTGTCAAAAGTCACGGGTGCACTGGTGCAACGTGGTTCGAGGTACGTTTCTACTGCGTTGTAATTCATTTAAAACAATAAACAATAAAAGGGTAATGAGCCCTTAAACAATAAGTGAGACGAGCCTCGCCAAAATAACACGCAAATTGCGGGGCCCTCAACAGACGATTATTACGAAAAACGTTTAGATTCCGGGATGTGCTGTTTAGCGGATTCCACGGCCTTTCTCGAACACAAAACGCGTTAGTATCTTTAGGCGCGTATTTAATAATCTTATCTCCTTAAACTCGAGTGCACATTTATGTGACTCAAATCCAAATCTCAACGGAGTCGAAATGTGTTGACAACCACGGGTGCACCGGTGCGACGTGGTTCGAGATACATTTTCACAACATTGCAATTCTTTGTTAAAATAATAATAATAATAATTCTTATAATAATAATAATAATCAAAAGCGGTTAAAAGTTAAAATTTGCACAGAGGTTAAAGCACATTATAAAATCAGATAAAGAGGCCAAATACGATGATTAAGCGACCGTGCTAGAACCACGGAACCCGGGAATGCCTAACACCTTCTCCCGGGTTAACAGAATTCCTTATCCGGATTTCTGGTTCGCGGACCGTAGTATAGAGTCAATCCTTTCCTCGATTTGGGATTCGAACCGGTGACTTGGGACACCATAAATATCCCGAGTGGCGACTCTGAATCTCTTAATAAATGAATCCCGTTTCGATTGTCCTTTAATTGGAAAAAACTCCCTTCGCGCCCTCGCGGGTTTGCGGGTTAGCGAAAAAAGGAGGTGTGACAGCTCTGGCGACTCTGCTGGGGACAAGTAACCCGGAACTTCGGTTCGGGGTTTAAGAATTCGAGCTCAGTAAAATTGCTATTTTTGCTTATATCTGATTTCATTATATGTTTTGATTAATGTGTTACATGATTACCGCTTTGATATTGCGTGAACTGTTTTGATTAATGTGATACATGTTTACCGCTTTGATATTACGTGAACTGTGTATATAAACTGTGCCGAAACCCTTCTCTTCTCACCTATGGGGATGTGCTCACTGGATGAGACTCCCTATTCTGTTAGTGTCATACCCCGAAATAATAAAGAGGCTCGGAAAGTTTCTAAGCCGGTTGGCCTTTTGGTTCCTGGAAAGGAGCTCCTTCCTCAGCCCGAGTTGTCCGCTTGGGTACACAGTCTAGATCACATACCGAGGTTCTGAGCTTAGAATAACATGACTTCATGCCGGATCCCTAGTAGGAAACGATTATTTGCATCACGTTGCATTTGACTTAGGGGACTCAACACAGGGGTTGGGTCCGTCTAGGACAGGTGACCCGGTAATCAAAGACCGAGCATATTATATGTTGCATTTATTTATCATGTATTATTATGATGATTGGTTAAATTCCTGAAAAAAAAAAGAAATAGAATCTTGGTATAGAAAAATGTCAAAAATATCGACGAAATGCTGTCGAAAATTTGAAAATTTGAAAAAATAGGAAGAGCAATTATGTTGAAATAATTGGTCATAAAATAATCTGACCGAACTACGCAGGTTTGATTCTCGCCATTAGGTGGGATACGTAGGCAACCCTCATCGGGTCCAACCACCCCTTTAAAAAATCAAAAAAAAATGTGTGTTTAATTTTGTCAATAAAATCAAAGTGATGCCGTTTTTGCAAATAACCGAATGTTCCGAAAGGACGCCGGAAGGCTGTTTTTTGCAAAAATAGCCACTTTGAATCATTTTTAATAATTTGCAGCCGCAACCTTGAAATATTCCTTGTGGAAATATTGCAAGGCCATAGCCGCAAAATCAAGTCCGGGTTCATACCCCTTTTGCAAAAAATAACCAAAAAAAAAATGTTAAATTTTTGATTTTGTTATAAATGAGTCGGGTGATGCTATTCTTGCTAAAAATAGTTGAAAGGTTGTATCCGCAAAATTAAGTTGAGTCATCACTCAACTTTTCAAAAAATAATCACTTTATCAAATAAGCCATTACATGGCCGGTCCTTGCATAAATAGCCACTTTTGGCATTTGAACTTCTTCAGTCTTGTATTGGCCTGTGTCGGTGTTGAATGATGCCCCATAGGCCCCAGGATTAAATTTTGAATTTATATCTTCTTGATAAAATTTTGCAAAAAAGAGCCACTTTGTCTAAATAAGCCATTATATGGCCAATTTATGAAAAATATTCTTGTGTTGGTTTATGGTGATGCCGAACGATGCCCCATGAGCCACGGGATAAAAAAAAATTAAGCTTATCTTTCTTAAATAAATTTTGCAAAAATAGTCATTTTGTCAATAAGCCATTATGTGGCCAATTTTGTAGAAATAGTCATAATTGACACCAAAAATATTCTTTTTCTTGTAGAAATTTCCTACATAAGTTTGTAGTTGGAGTCGGCTTCTATAATTTTTCTTCAAAGAAAAAAAAATCAAAAAAATCAAATAAACATTTCTTTATTTCTTGCATTAATTTGCAAGAACTACGCTCGGTCCTGATTCATGCGGGGTCATGATACGTAGGCAATCTCCATAAGATTCGACCACAATTGTATATGTATATATATGAAAAAAAAAATGAAAAAAAATGAAAAAAAAAAGAAAAAAAAGAAAAGAAAAAGAAAAAGAAAAAGAGGTAAGCAAAACGACCGGTCGGGTCATAAATTGATTCCGATTGCTCTCCTAAGTCATAAATCATCCCCCGAAACTAGCCAAATCGTCAGAAATTCATTTCGAGCTTTCTAACTCACTATCAACATTCGGTTGACTTTTCCTAACTATTCCTCTCATAAAGAGGTTTATTGCCCCATTTCTATCTAAAATCCATCTGATTTGCTTCTAACTCTCCAAACACATATAAATTAACATGTTAAAGCATAAATTGAAGAAAACGGGGCGATAACTCTCGTAACGACAGGTCGAATCGTTACATTCTCCCAAACTTAAACAAACTCGTCCACGAGCGGGTTGAGAAACATACCTGGAGTCTCAAATAAGTGTGGATATCTGCTTCGCATCTCCTGTTCGGTCTCCCAAGTTGCTTCCTCCACAAGACGACCTCTCCACTGCACTTTCGCTGAGGCTGTCTTTGGATCTCAACTTACGAACCTATCGACCCAAAATGGCTACCGGCTTCACATCATAGGTCAAGTCCTCATCCAGCTGTATCATGCTGAAGTCTAACACATGTGACAGATCTCCAACGTACTTTCGGAGCATAGATACATGGAACACCAGGTGAACCCCCGACAAGCTGGGTGGTAAAGCAAGCATATAGGCCACCTCCCCAACTTTCCTAAGCACCTCAAAAGATCCAATGAACCTTGGGCTCAACTTTCCTTTCTTTCCAAACTTCATACCGCCCTTCATAGGCGAAACCTTCAGCAACACCTTCTCGCCCACTAAATAAGACACATCTCGGACCTTCCGGTCCGCATAACTCTTTTGACGCGACTGAGTTGTGTGAAGTCTCTCCTGAATCACCTTCACCTTGTCTAAGGCATCTTGAACTAACTCTGTCCCCAACAATCTAGCCTCGCCGGGCTCAAACCAACCGACTGGAGACCTACACCGCCTCCCATATAAAGCTTCATACGGTGCCATCTGAATGCAAGACTGATAGCTATT
>JASVEL010002954.1:0-32833 GCA_032618575.1 Nicotiana noctiflora
CTACGTCCGCGGATCCGGAGGCTTCCCTTCTATTCTAGTATTTCTAGTTGACATTTTTCCTCATTTCGTCGTTAGAAACTCTTTATACATAGAGTCCCAGTTGTATTTCTCTTTTAGTCTGTGTTACCGTGGGGTTCCGGATCTTGGTAGTGTTTTATTTATTTTGTGACGGATGTATGTGCCAAGCGGCACGGATTACATATCTTTTATGTTATTTTCCGCTGTTTCCTATTTAAGTGTTTATAATTTATGGATTCCGCAACGTGTTAGGCTTACCTAGTCGTGGGGACTGGGTGCCATCACGACATGTTCACAATTGGTGAACTAGGGTCGTGACAGCTTCGCACCGCGGGTATTCTAGAGTCCAGCGGTGTTTCATTCACCACTTTTCAGTTCACAGGTGCAGCATTTCAGTGGTGGGAGGATTTTGAGAGGCGTAGGCCCGCTGGGGCAGTGCCCCTCACTTGGCAGCAGTTCTCCGCGGTATTTTTGGAGAAGTACGTGCCTCAGTCTCAGAGAGAGGAGCTGCGACGTCAGTTCGAGTGGTTGAAGCAGGGAGACATGACGGTTAATCAATATGAGATGAGATTCACACAGCTGGCCCGTCATGCCATGTGGATGGTTCCTACAGACAGAGAGAGGATTCAGAGATTTATCGATGGCCTTATCTATCCCATCCATATATTGATGACCAGGGAGAGGGCTTCGGCAGTTACCTTTGAGGAGGTGGTTGATGCTGCCCGTCATATTGAGACAGATCGCCGTAGAGAGTGTGACGAGAGAGAGAGGCTAAGAGGCCTCGTAGTACTGGTAGTTACAGTGGTGCTCCATCTAGGGGCCAGCCTCAGCATAGTATGGGTCGTTCATTCAGATCTCATCAGTCAGGACGTGTAGAGTCCATTGGAGCTTCATCAGATCGGGGTCGTCAGGGCCATCAGGGTCATCAGGGTCAGCAGGGTCATTAGCAGAGTCAGTCTGCATTGAGTGCTCTTCCTGCTCAGAGCTCTGCTCCTACTTCTTCAGCTCAGGATTCATCTGCAGCGAGGGGTCCTCAGCAGTCCCTTCCTCCTTCTTCAGGCTGTTGCTTTGAGTGTGGTGAGTTTGGCCATATCAAGAGAGAGTGTCCTCAGTAGCTTCGTAAGCGGTCTCAGCAGAGGGATCAACCGTCGTCTTCTACTCTTGTTTCTTCAGCACCAGCACAATCAACTAGGAGTGGTGGCCAGGTGGCCAGAGGTCGCCATAGGGGTGAGGATTATACTGGCGGAGGCCAGGCTCGTTTCTATGCTCTTCCGGATAGGAAGGATGCTAGTGCCTCAGATGCTGTCATTTTAGGTATTATCTCAGTCTACCACAGGGATGCTTCTGTCTTATTTGATCCCGGATCCACCTATTCCTATGTTTCTTTATATTTTGCACACCATTTACGTATGACCCGTGGTATTCTTGCCTTGCCCATGCATGTGTCTACCCTGATGGGTGATACCGTTGTTGTGGATCAGGTGTATCGATCCTGTCTTATTACTGTTGGGGGTCTGGAGACCCGAGTTGACTTCTAACTATTAGGTATGGTGGATCCCGATGTGATTCTAGGCATGGATTGGTTATCTCCTTACCATGCGATTCTGGACTGTCATGCCAATACAGTCACCCTAGCTATTCCAGGTAATCCGAGGATCGAGTGGCGTGGCTTGACTGATTATGTGTCCGACAAGGTGATTTCTTATATAAAGGCTCAGCGAATGATTGGCAAGGGTTGTCTGTCTTATTTGGCCTTCATTAGAAATGTTGAGGCTGAGACACCCAGTCTTGATTCGGTTCCCATTGTGAGGGAGTTTCCGGATGTATTTCCAGCAGACCTGCCAGGCATGCCGCCTGATAGAGATATTGATTTTGGTATTGACTTGGTGCCGGGCACTCAGCCCATTTCTATTCCTCCCTATCGCATGGCACCAGCAGAGTTAAAAGAATTGAAAGAACAGCTTGAGGAACTCTTAGATAAGGGTTTCATTCGTCCAAGTGTGTCACCTTGGGGTGCACCGGTGTTGTTCGTGAAGAAGAAAGATGGCACAATGAGAATGTGCATTGATTACAGGCAGCTGAACAAGGTAACAGTGAAGAATAAGTACCCATTGCCTCGTATTGAGGACCTATTTGATCAGCTCCAAGGAGCTAGTGTGTTTTCTAAGATTGATCTTCGATCGGGCTATCATCAGTTGAAGATCAGGGACTCAGATATTATGAAGACAGCGTTCAGGACGCGATATGGGCACTACGAGTTCCTGGTGATGTCCTTCGGGTTGACTAATGCTCCAGCAGCATTCATGCACTTGATGAATAGTGTATTTCGGCCGTACCTTGATTCTTTTGTAATTGTATTTATTGATGATATCCTGGTATATTCACGCAGCCAGGAGGAGCATGCACAGCATTTGAGAGTGGCATTGCAGAGGTTGAGAGAAGAGAAGCTTTATGCAAAATTCTCTAAGTGTGAGTTATGGCTAGATACTGTGGGTTTTCTGGGACATATAGTGTCCAGTGATGGTATTAGGGTTGATCCTCAGAAGGTCGAGGCAGTGCAGAATTGGCCCAGACCTTCCTCAGCTACAGAGATTCGGAGTTTTCTCGGCTTGGCAGGCTATTATCGTCGGTTTGTTCAGGATTTCTCATCTATTGCTTCACCGTTGACTAAGTTGACACAGAAGAATGCTCCATTTGTGTGGTCTGATGAATGTGAAGAGAGCTTTCAGAAGCTCAAGGAGGCTTTGACCACGGCTCCAGTACTTGTGTTACCATCGGCCTCAGGGTCATATACGATGTATTGTGATGCTTCCAGAGTTGGACTCGGTTGTGTGTTGATGCAGGAGGGTAGAGTTATTGCATATGCTTCTCGTCAGCTAAAGCCCCACGAGAAGAACTACCCTGTTCACGATTTGGAGTTAGCTGCTATTGTTCATGCCTTGAAGATTTGGAGGCATTATCTATATGGTGTATCTTGTGATGTATATACAGACCACCGCAGCCTTCAGCATTTGTTTAAGCAAAAAGATCTAAATTTGAGGCAACGGAGATGGCTTGAATTGCTTAAAGACTATGATATTACTATCTTGTATCATCCCGGGAAAGCCAATGTAGTGGCTGATGCATTGAGCCGGAAGGCTATTAGTATGGGCAGCTTGGCGTATATTCCAGTTGGGGAGAGACCCCTAGCAGTTGATGTTCAGGCGTTAGCTAATCAGATGGTAAGGCTGGATATTTCTGAGCCCGGTCGGGTGATGGCTTATGTAGTAGCTCGTTCTTCTTTATATGATCGTATTCGAGAGCGCCAGTATGATGATCCACACTTACTTGTCCTTAAGGACAGAGTTCAGCATGATGATGCTAGAGATGTCACTATTGATAGTGAGGGTGTATTGCGGATGCAGGGCCGGATATGTGTGCCCAATGTTGATGGCCTTCGTGAGTTGATATTGGAAGAAGCCCACAGCTCGCGGTATTCTATTCATCCGGGAGCCGCGAAGATGTATCGGGATTTGAAGCAGTATTACTGGTGGAGAAAGATGAAGAAAGATATTGTGAGCCATGTGGCTCGGTGTCTAAACTGTCAGTAGGTCAAGTATGAGCATCAGAGACCTGGTGGTGTATTCCAGCGTATTGATATTCCTGAGTGGAAGTGGGAAAGGATTACTATGGACTTTGTTAGTGGACTCCCTCGGACGGCGAGGAAGTTTGATTCAGTTTGGGTGGTGGTGGATAGGTTGACTAAGTCAGCTCACTTCATCCCAGTGTGTACTACCTATACCTCAGAGCGGTTGGCAGAGATATTCATCCGTGAGATAGTGAGATTGCATGGAGTTCCTATTTCCATTATATCAGACAGAGGTACCCAGTTCACATCTCAATTCTGGAGGACATTTCAGCGAGAGTTGGGTTCACAGGTAGAGTTGAGCACGGCATTTCATCCACAGACGGATGGGCAGTCTGAGCGTACTATTCAGATATTGGAGGACATGTTGCGTGCTTGTGTCATTGATTTTGGTGGTTCATGGGCTGATTATTTGCCTTTGGCGGAGTTTGCTTACAATAATAGCTATCGGTCCAGCATTCAGATGGCACCGTATGAAGCTTTATATGGGAGGCGGTGTAGATCTCCAGTTGGTTGGTTCGAGCCCGGCGAGGCTAGGTTGTTGGGGACAGAGTTAGTCCAAGATGCCTTAGACAAGGTAAAGGTGATTCAGGAGAGACTTCGCACAGCTCAGTCGCGTCAGAAGAGTTATGCGGACCGGAAGGTCCGAGATGTGTCTTATTCAGTAGGTGAGAAGGTGTTGCTGAAAGTTTCGCCTATGAAGGGTGTTATGAGGTTTGGAAAGAAAGGGAAGTTGAGCCCGAGGTTTATTGGACCTTTTGAGGTGCTTAGGAAAGTTGGGGAGGTGGCTTATATGCTTGCTTTGCCACCCAGTTTGTCGGGAGTTCACCCGGTGTTCCATGTATCTATGCTCCGGAAGTATGTCGGAGACCCGTCTCATGTGTTGGACTTCAGCACGATACAGCTAGATGAGGATTTGACTTATGATGTGGAACCGGTAGCCATTTTGGGTCGACAGGTTCGTAAGCTGAGATCTAAGGATATAGCTTCAGTGAAAGTGCAGTGGAGAGGTCGTCCCGTGGAGGAAGCAACTTGGGAGACCGAGCAGGAAATGCAGAGCAGATATCCACACTTGTTTGATGCTCCGGGTATGTTTCTTAACCCGCTCGCGGACGAGCGTTTGTTTAAGTTGGGGAGAATGTAACGACCCGGCCCGTCGTTACGGGAATTTACCACCCCGTTACCGTGCATTTACATATATTATGCTTTTAAAACAGTATTTGAGTATATCGGGTGAGTTAGGAGTGATTTGAATTGAAAATGAAACAAATAGCATGTTTGAAGAAAGCTTGAATTTGAAAAGTCAACCAAGAGTTGACTAATGAGTTAGAGTGCTCGGAATCGGATTCTGATGATTCGACTAGTTCCGGGGGATCATTTATGACTTAGGAGAACAATCGGAATTGAATTCGGAGGTCCGGTGTAGTTTTAAGCTTGAATTGGCGAATGTTGAATTTTGGCGAAAAACCGGATGGTAGGTGATATTTTGATCCGGGGGTCGGAATGGAATTCCGACAATTTCTGTAGCTTCGTTATGTGATTTTGGATATATCTGCAAATTTTCAGGTCATTCGGACATCGTTTGATCGGGTTTTGGGTTGAATGTTAGTTTTGAAAGTTTTGAAGAAACTTAGGCTTGAATTCGTGAATAAATGGGGATTTTGATGTTTAGTATGGTGTTTTTATGATTGGAACAAGTCCGTATCATGTTTTGGAGTATGTTGGTGGTTTTCGTTGGGGTCCGGGGGCCTCGGGATGGATTCGGACCATCAACCGGGCAATTAGAACTTGGAAAAACTCTGCAGAAAACTGCAGGTTCTGCCCAGGTCCTTAAGCCTTCGCGTTCGCGTGACTGGTGTCGCGTTCGCGAAGGCCAAGGCTGGTTGTGCTTCGCGTTCGCGGGAGAAGGCGTCGCGTTCGCGTAGGGTTGGGGTGTTGTGCTTCGCGTTCGCGGGAGGCCCATCGCGAACGCGTAGAAGAAATCCGGGTGGCTGGAGTTTGAACATCGCGAACGCGTGGGGTGCGTCGCGTCCGCGAAGGGTTGCAGGTTTTGAGCATCGCGAACGCGTGGCCAGCGTCGCGTTCGCGAAGGGTAAGGCAAGGCTGTTCATCGCGAACGCGTAGAGGGTCACGCGAACGCGATGAACAATGGGTTCTGGCAGTGAATAAAGATGCAGAAACAGAGAGTTACGGGTTTACATCCCCAAAACTCAATTTCAAGCCCTAGAGAGAAGAAAACTCGAGGAAATCATTGAGAAGTCATCGGGTATCGTCGGAGGTAAGATTCTGGACTCAAAAACATCAATTTATGGTAGTATTAACATCAATCTTCATGAAATTGGGTTGAAATCTTGAAGAAATGTGGCCTAAGTATTAAAAACGGGATTTTTGGATTTGGAGGGTCATTTGAACTCCGATTTCGATAAATTTTATATGCACGGACTCGTGGCGAGATAAGGATCGTGTTGGTACTAATTTCGGAATTTTCCGAGCAGTGGGGCCCGGGGTCGGGTTTTACCAACTTAGTGTAATTTTGAGAATTTCATATAAATTGAAGTGGGTTATGATTCTTTGACCCGTAATTGATATAATTATTGTTATTTGACTAGATTCTACACACGAGGCAACGAAATTCAAAGGAAAAGGCATTGCGGGCGATTCTACGACCGGCTAGAGGTGAGTAGTTGTGTATATTGTAGCCTGAGGGTTCGAAACCCCGGCTTAGCACATTGTGACGCTAATAGGGCGTGGCTCGCACACCGTGGCAGGTGCGGGATTGATTGTGATTGGGGATTGAGACTTGGTCCATCCCGGGAATGAATAATATGATGTTAGTGTTGGAAATACACTGTATTTGCTATATTTGTGGGCTGTAAGCCTTGTTTGGGGCCTTGTGCCGATCTGTAGCGTCCTTAGAGGACAATATTTATGTGATAGCTGTAATTGCTTAAATCACTGATCTCAGTCCTGGAAATTGAAATTTCACTTTTGAAATGCTAAGTCACCGGCTTTTACAAACTTAATAAAGTTAAAGCATTTTTCATAAATTATGGATTGAGAACTGGAATTAAGGAAAATAAATTGTTTTGTGACTTAATTGCTTATTGTGGACTGAGTATGGGATCGGGCTGCACGCCGCAGTGGTTGATGTGAGGATCGGGCTGCACGCCGCAGTAGTATTGCGCTTGGGCTGTAGGAGCCCCTCCGGAGTCTGTACACACCCCAGTGAGCGCCGTCGACGTTAAATGGGATCGGGCTACACGCCGTAGCAGTTATGTGCATTGCATTGCATCTGTATTTGTTGGATTACTCTGTGGTAGTTGTATTGTATTATTGTTGCTAGTTCGTAGGAGATTCGGACTGTAGTGTAGCTTCATATTGTGGTATTTTGTGGATTTCTTACTGTCGGCTACATATATATATTTGTTACTCACTGAGTACTTAGTACTCACCCCTACTCCCTGCACCTTTTGTGTGCAGACTCAGGTACACAGGAGCAGTAGACGGACATCTCCGGCGTTTACATTGTCACATCGAGTTGCTGAGGTAGCTGCCTACGTTCGCAGAGCCTAGCTCCTCCTCTCATTCCAGTTGTTATTTTATATTTTGTATTCAGACTTGAGTACTTCTATATCGTACTCTCTATTTCCTGTTGGGTTTTGTTAGAGGCTCTAGACTTGTGACTCCGGATCTTTGGGAGTGTCAGTATTTTGTTCTTTACTATTATTATTGGAGTTCTTAAACTCATATATTCTTCTTGGGTTGTCCATTTGGGACTGGTATTGTGTTATAATTAAATTGTGTGTTTGGCTGGCCTAGCTTGATTGTTGGGCGCCATCACGACCGGATTTTGGGTCGTGACAGTTTCAGATAGGAATGAAAGCATATTCAATGCAACAAAAGCAGTGTACCCGGAAGTACCACATTGTATTTGCATATTTCACTTGTGGCAGAATATAAAGCGCACATTCAAGAAAAATCACAAACAATTGAAGGATATATTCTTTGCTTTGGCAAGAGCTTACACGATAGAGAAGTTTGAGTACCATATGACAGAGTTGTGCAAAATTGATGCGAGGGTGCAGCATTACTTGTTCGAAATTGGGTACGAAAGGTGGTCTAGAGCATATTCCAAGGTGAAAAGGTCAATGATAATGACTTCCAATATTGCAGAGTCAATTAATGCAGCTAACAAGGATGCTAGAGAGTTACCAGTAATGCGATTGCTGGAGTACATGACAAATTTGCTACAACAGTGGAATAACAAAAACAGAAAAAGTGCAATGGAGACATCTAAAGAGCTTGGAGAAAAGTACGACAAACTCCTCCGGGAAAATCAGATTGCATCGGAGCAAATGACGGTAAAATAAATAAAATATAATGAATATAGGCACTTCTGGCTTGCATTTTACTAAATGTATAAGGATGTATAACTATATATAATAAGGTTTAATGTTCTTTAAAAAATTTACTATTTTTTTAAAAAAAAACCTTTTGCCGGTGAGGCCTGCTACGGATAAGTTATATACTGTGCTTGAAGGAGTAAGGAGAAACATAGTGTGCCTTGAAGAGGGAACATGCAGTTGCGAAAAATTTCAAATGGATGAACTTCCATGTCCGCATGCTTGGGCGGTTTTGAAGAACCAACAACTAAAACCTGGCTAGTATTGCTATTTTTACTACAAGAAGGATAAACTCCTTAGCACTTATGAATTTCCAGTCAATCTGATGTCAGATGAGAGTGTATGGGTTATACCAACAAAGGTGTTGGAAGATGTGGTACTACCACCTAAAGGGAGAAGGAATCCAGGAAGGCCAAGAAAGGAAAGACTCAAGCCTGCTTCAGAGAAAGAGTGTAAGAGGGCATTTTCGTGTTCTATTTGTGGACAGGGTGGTCACAATAGGAAAACATGTAGGAATCGACCAAAATAAATAGTTGGAAACAAAACGCTTCGTATTACATTTGTTGTCATGTTGGTTAGTTAAGTTTCACAA
Organism: Nicotiana noctiflora; assembly: GCA_032618575.1. Lineage (NCBI taxonomy): Eukaryota > Viridiplantae > Streptophyta > Magnoliopsida > Solanales > Solanaceae > Nicotiana > Nicotiana noctiflora. Next base: position 8,639 of record JASVEL010002954.1, read on the forward strand.
GCAAGTGAAATGTTCCATTATACATGTTTTGCTTATCCAATAATACTGTCTTCCTGTTTTTAATGGTACTAAATATACTAATAAATTGTAAGAATACAAAGCAAGACTGCAAACAATCACTGGTATCACATGTATATATATGTATAAATGTGAGTATAAGTTTGTATAAATTTGTATAACTATGTATATTACTGTATACATATGTATTAAACATGCTATATTAACAAAATGCAAACATAATGAAAATACATACTTTGTTAAAGGGCAAAAGCAACTGAAAATATTCATTACAATGTAATTCATTCACAACAACATCATGTAATGACTGCCTAAAATTACACAAAAATTAAAAAACATCTATAATATCCTTTAACGGTATATCACAAGTAGCAGAATAGTTACAAAACTAGGCAACAACTCCTTATACATAGAAAACCTATAGTAAACTAAAAATAAATTCTTGGTCGCCCCCTCTTCCTCTTCTTCAAAAGTCTCCCTGTGAGTTCATCATCACTAATTGCACCAGACTGTTGTTTTTTCCTTCCATAATTCCATAACAGAGATCCCCACCTGGTGCGAAGCGTCTCAATGTCAAAATTATCCTTTCGAATTTCTTTAACAAGGATGAAATACTCAGCAAAGCCAGCAACAAAAACACCACAATCACTATAAATTAAAAATAAACGAATCAGATTCAAATAGATACACTAATAGTAAAATAGTAAAACAATTGAGATTTACCTACCATTTGATCTGTTGGGGAACATTATTAACCAGATTAATCTGCAAAGCATCAGAATGGATTTATCGGTATATGCACCACTATTCCAATCAATGCCCTTCTTCTCGACATAAAAATCAGAACTCTTCAAGAACTAAGGTATCAGAATTGCATAAGGTAATGCAGCATCCAAAACAAGTCTATCATTAAGAGCCCCACAGTTAGAGTCATAGATGTGGATGCATCTATCTACAAACGTAAACACACCCAAAACCCAGTGTCCAATTTTTGCTCTTCCACGCTTCACAAAGATATGGAATAAGACGTGGTCAACAGTGTGCCACGGGACATTTGCATCACAATAATAACCTCTGATGTACTCTTCTATCTTATGCCCGTCAGGAATCACTGAAGGATCTTGATTCACTTTGAAATCTTTTTATAGGGAGTTGATTTTGTTACCAAAGACAAAGTCAGTTGTAGTAAACCGCATGGCAACACTCGGCCCATATTTTTCCCTCTTCCTCAAATAATAAAAAAGGACATCCAAGTGCTGAGACAAGAAATCAAACAGAACAACCATCACTGCCAGATTTTTTAAGTATAAACTTTATACATTATTATACATAAGTATACATATTTATACAAGGTTATACAATCTTATACTGTGATTATACAAAGTTATGTATACACTATGGGGGGTGTCAAAACACCAAATATATGCAATAAAAATAAAAAGGAAATTAGAATAGAAATTTATTAAAATACCGTGTCAATCAAAGGTCGACCACAATATGCAAGTGAGTGGAACCAATCCTTCTTTGTCACATAACACGAGCCAAAAGTAAAACCTTCTGCAAGATTATTTACTTCATCGGGATATATATGTTTGGCACTTCAAATCACAAAAAATAAAAAGTAATCAGAAATACATTAATTGATAGTATAAAATCAGAACATGAAAGATTCAATAAAGTGAAAATACCTTCTCCTCGTATCCATCCCATTATCAACAAACGCGCAAAACTCTTTAGCCAATGGCGACAATGTATCAAAATCATCAATTTCGATCGTGAAAGGATGCTTGATATAAAAAATTAGCTTGGGCGCCAATTTTGATGCTCCAGAATAAAAAACAGCCAAATATGGAGATTTGGCATATTTTCCTGGAATTTTTGGTCGAATTGAATGGTCAGGAGAAATGTAATCATCTTCGACTTCTATGACAGATTGTTTGTGAACCACAAGTTGGGACATATGAGCTAAATCTTCATCACCAATGTCATCCCAAAATGTGTCACCTTTATCATCACATGCTGCTCCTTAAACATAGAAACACAAACAATACAAAACTTCAAAAAAGAAGAAAAGAAAAATCAGACCAATAAAAAAAACAGAACAAATACCATTATCAACACCATCAGTAACTCCCTCGTCATCTACCGCATTATCTTTATTCATTTGATTGACAAAGTTAGGAACACCATCATATTGATAGCCATCAAATTCACCAACACCAGATGTATTAACATCAAACACGGGCTGGCGAACCTAATAAAAAATAATAGAAAGAGAAGGCATGTTGAGTTCAGAGAAGGCATAACTGTTGAGTGATTTGAGTTTATTAGTAAACAAATACCTTAGAATCAGTAAAATCATCCCTCGTTTGCTTGGGTTCCTTCATATTCAGAAAACTGAACACTTTTTCAAAGGAAGAAACGACATAGTTGTTGAGTGTCGTCACTGTATCAGTCAACTACAACAAAAGAAAACATGTTTATAACCAAAAAGTAATTATAAATTACATAAAATATAAAGGACAAGTACCTTTCCAACATCACTCCTCAGATTCACAACTTCATCATTCAAAAGATCAAGACGCACAAAAGGATCATAACTTGGATTAGGCTGTGCATGCATAGTTTGAGGACAAGGTCGTTTAGACTGTTGCTCTGCATTTTGTGGATAATGCCGTGTAGACTGTCGCTCCATATGTTGAGGACAAGGTTCAGGTGCAGCAACAAAATCATCACTGTAAGGGGCGGGAACAATAGGCACCTCCCCTGATGCAACATCATCCGCATTTACTTCAAACAGTGTGTCGATGTTCAGACTTGACATCTCTTTAGAAGTAGGGGAAATGTTACTATAGTTCAACTACAAGGAAAACAAACAGGATTACAATAGTACAAAAATACAGAAAAATAGAAATCATATATAAAGAAGTATTATGGTACAAAAAATTTACCTTGTCAACACTACACATAATCACGCCGCCAGTCAAATCCGCATATGATGGAGTGTTAGTCACTTTCCAATTAAGAATGCGTGGCACATTTGTGCCAACGCGAAGAGCAAGATTCTTATCAACTGTTGAACAACACTAAAAAAACCAAACCTGTAAAGCAAGTGGCAAACCTCCAAGCCTATACATAGTCAAATAATCACATTGCCTGTCCCTCATTGTCCTTAAAACATCATCAAATGACTTTTTTCCCCAAGGAAACGTCTTATACTGGCCACTTTTAATGATATCAAAATCATCTTTGGTGATACCATGATTATTTGCATCAGAAAAGATGAAATGATGGACAAACACCATCAAGGCCATCTTGAACGCATCTTCATCCGACTTCCACTACTTTTGCTTGAAGCGATCAAGAAGCTCCCCCCTTGTTATGGCCTTTTTTCCATCTCCAGGAAAATACTCTTTCAGCAACCTATTGACATCTGGTTTGTCATAGAAAGTAGCATCGTCGTCTACGCACTTCAAACCAGTTATAAGGGCAAACTCTCCAATCCCAAATCCCAATAAACACCCATTAATCTTCACCCACAACTCCCTTTCACGTCCTGGGACGACCTCCCTCAATAATATACAATGAATAAGTTGATTTTGAATTTTAAATTGAGGGAGGTCCAGGAAGTACCCAAAACAGCTACCACGGAACATTTGAAGCTGTGTGTCAGTCAAACATTGCTTCAAAATGTTCACGATATCATGCTCGATATGGGAACTAATCCTATTGTGGAAATAATCAACGGGTAGTACATAAAAGTCCCCAACCTTCAATATAGGAAAATAACAAGAAATACATCAATAACTGAAAATATACTAAAACATTTTCTTAGATTGTATATAAAAGTATAACAGTGCTTGTATAAATATGTATACACAGATGTATAACTTTGTATAAAACTGTATAAGCATGTATAACAATGTAAAAATCAAAACAGAATACCTTCAACTTCGTTTTTCTCTTGTTCAATTTCAGTCTAATAGCAACCCTTTGTTCTCTGGATTCTAATTCAAGGCAACTTTCACCATCAGCATTCATCTTTCTCCTTTTCCGTTTAACATCACGGACTACATCATCTTCATTAGACAATTTAGCTTTAAGCTTATCCATTAATTTTGTGGGTCTGCCGCATTTCTTACTCCTTACTCTAACGAAGTTAACAGAAGTAGGACTATTACTCGTTTGGGAACGAGTAATGCGATGCAAAACTTTTAGAGCAGGAGGGGACTCAAAATCATCGTCCTCAGGAGACTGCACATGCTTATTCTCTGTAGAACAAGAGGGTGAAGGCACACCACTAGACAATTTTATTGGAGTAGGAGTATTTCTCGTTTGAGAACGAGTCATCCGACTGCTCTCCGGTTGCACATCTTTAGGACAATCATCAGACTCAAAATCATCCAAATCAGGGCTTGAGGGTAAATCCCTCAATTGTTTCGCATAATCTAACTGGACACCTTTTCTGGCAATCTTTATTTTCGCTCTAGATGCAGACTTTTTCACAGGCATTTTCTACAAATAAACAAAGAACAAACAAAGTTTTAACAAAAATTTTTTTTTTTAAAGCAAACACAAAACTAGCACTACAACAAAACTCAAAAGTTAACCCAAAATGCCATAAACACAAGTGAAGAAAACTGAAGAAAAACATGCAAATCAAAACGTAACAAAAAAATCAAAATCTAAACAAAAATAGTGAAACAAGTGGGCTGCTTAACGAAGTATAAAATAGAATGAAATGAAAAGCAAATAAAAGTGAAAATTACCTCGAATGAAACCTCAAACACAACAATGGAAACGGTTATGCCCACTGAAACTCGAGAGGAAGAAATAGTGACAAAAGCGTGAGGGAAAGGAAGAAATAGAGCAAATAAAAAATGAAAATTCAAAATATTAAACGATTATTTAAAGTTTTGGGAAAATTACCTCGATTTAAACCTCAAACACAACAATGGAAACGGTTATGCACAAAAACTCGAGAGGAAGAAAAAGTTAGAAAAACGTGAGTGAGAAGAAGAAAGAGAGCAAATTAAAAATGAAAATTCAAAATATTAAACGGTAAAATTAAACTGTGGGCTACCGGCTGAAAATTAAATTTCACAAATTAGCCAACATGGGCCATGCCATGTAAATGCCGAAAATATGGGCTATTTTCAGTGGGCAGGATGACCCAAGTGACATAGAGGGTAATTTTTTCTAAGTTTTAACACATTTAGGACCCGCTGTCCATAGATAATTGTTTTCTTTTTTTTCGATTTTTTTTTCAAAAACGTATTTGTCCATAAGCTTTTGTGAGTTTTTGGAAATTTTTCATAATTGAGTTTCTCAAAAACCAATAAATGATTTTGGCCACTTTTTCAAAATTTTTATATCCCCACTCTGCAATATTTTCAAGTAAAATGTATGTTCAAACATAATTTTAAATTTCAAATACCATTTTTTTAGATTTACTCCAAATACTACTTTTTTTTCCTTTTAAAAATTATAATTTTTATGTCAAAACACATTCTTAGTTGGATCAGTTTCGATCCTGTGACCCTATAGTAGAATTCCTTTTGAAAGATGAGAAGTAATTTTATCTGTCCTTTTACTTCATTAATTTTTATCTTGAGGCTTAAGCCATTAGTTTCTGATAATAGATGAATTTTATTATATTTATACCCTAAATAATCACACTTTAATGTTGTTTTGATAATATATATAATGACAAAATGCTCTTATCAGTGGTTTTCATGTGTTATAGGTACACAGTAGTTGAAGAAGGCTAAAAAAGCAATTTCGAAGTCAAAAGGAGATGAAAAAGGCCATTTGTGCAAAAATCATGGAATTCACGCTTGAACAACCCTAAGAGTCAGAATCACTGTTTGACCGCGGTTCTGCCGCGATCGCGGCAGAACCGCGGTGGATGAGGCCTGTTGAAATTTTTGAGATTCAGAAGGGTGTGTTGGACGCGGTTCCACCGCAACCGCGGTGAAATCGCGGCGGAAGGCGTAAAAGTGAAGGACCAAAGTGTAAAAATGGAATTTTTAAGACCTAAACCCTATATAAAACCTTAGGATTCACCCAAAGGAGGCAAGTTTTTTATTATTGACTACTTTTGCAAGGAAACTAGTGTGAGAAAATTCTCTAAACTTATCTCTTACTTTTCTTTTAAATTTTGATTATGAAATCTATTCTATCTTTTGCTTTCATAGTTATGAGTAGCTAAATTCTTATCTAAGGTTGTGATGGAACCTATTGGTTGATGAACTTCTGGCTTATGTGAATACAAATTGTTAGTTAATCTCTATTTGTTCAACTTCGTTCTTGTTGTAGTTAATTGATAGGATCCTCAATTAGCCGTGCCTATTTAGTGTGCATAACTTGTAAAAGAGTGCATATTTAGGTTATTGTTGAACAACACCATACCTAGATTATTAGATGAATCTATAATTGCGGGTTTAAAGGTGAGATTAAGAATAACGAAACCTTAGGTGTAATCTAAAGTGAACTGTGATAATTAAAGCAAGCTAGGGTAGCTCGGAAGAGTACTATAGTAAATTATTATAATGACTCGGGAGAGATTTACGGTAGAAATATTGTTCATGATTGATAGAGAGATATTGATAAATTTGTATGAGCATAAACAGAAGGGATTCCATCAATAGGGGAAATCATCACCTTAGTCTTTTTCATTCTTGTTTACAACACATTCAGTTATTATTTCAGTTAATTAGTTATTTGCAAAAGTAGTTATTAGGAAACACTTAAAAAGATATTTGAATATTTGGGAAGCTGATTCGGAAGATTACAGGGTTTTGAAGATTGTAGTTGGAAGGTTAACTCTCTAAGGATTCGACCCCGTGTGTAATACTTGGGTATATTTGCTGCGATCGCATTGTCCTTTTTATAAGGCATAGTTAGGTGTGATCAAATTTTGGCGCCGTTGCCGGGGACTTAACGGAATTATCAATTGCCATTGACAGAATTACAAGATTCTTATTGTAGTAAGATTTTTCTCTACACTTTTTAGATTGAAAATTTTGACGATTGTTGAACTGGTTGCTGAGGTGCATGCCTAGAAAATCTACAAGGATTGGAGAACTACTTGAAGGACTCTCAGACCCAGAGCAAACATTCCGGGCACTAAACCGGGCAAACAAACAACATCAACAATCTCAACAGACATTGAAACTAGACATTGACATGGGAGACGTACAAGCCAGGTTGAATGTTAGGGAAGAGGCGCAGGAGGCACCTGAGGGTACACTTTTTGATTGGGCACAACCAACTGCTGACAACTTGGCTACTGCCATTATTGTGCCTGCTATTCAAGCCGAATCGTTCCAGATCACAAACAATATGCTACACTTGTTGCAAAATAAGGGACTATTTTCTGGGACACAGGTTGAAGACCCTCAGCAGCATCTGAAGAATTTTCTCTCTATATGCAAGACGCAGAGATAACCCAATGTGACACCGAAAGTAATCAGGCTATTGTTGTTTCTATTCTCAATTATAGAAGCTGCACATGTATGGCTCAACTCACTCCCTATCAGCTCTATAGCAACATATGACGAGTTAGTCAAACAATTCACAATAAGCTCCATCCACCTAACAAAACAACTCAACAAATTGATGAGATTGTAAGCTTCAAGCAAAAACCAATGGAGACATTACATAAGACTTGGGGAAAATTTAAGGGTATGCTAGTCATGTGTCCACACCATGGGATTCCAGAACAGATGTTGGGTCAAAGGTTTTATATGGGGCTTTCGGATAGCATGAAGAATATAGTTGATGCCTCAGTAGGTGTGGCTTTTCTGAGCAAGACCTGGAGAGAAGGCCAGAATTTGCTAGACAAGAGGGCTCAAAATTCAGGGTGGATAACCAGAAATGCTCCTATCACTCTAGTCGTACACTCTGTGCCCCTAGACCCTTCCAACACTATGGCGGAAAACATGGCTACTCTTTTGACACAGATGAGCATCCTGACCAAAAAGGTGGAAGAATCTGGAGTTAAGCAGCATGTACATATTATAGATACTACCAATGAGGGTTTATGCACATATTGCATAAGCCAACCCATAGGTATATGGGCTGAAGAACAGGAACATCACCATCAATATGAACACATGAATTATGTGGCTAATTATGGAGGTCAGCGACAGGGAAATCAGAATTGGGGTCAGCAGGCTCCACAACAATACATGCCCCCTCAGCCACAATACAATGCAGGAGGTATGAGGCCACCCAACAATATGGCTCCATATCCTAGACATCGGGCTTTCAACAATCAACAGCAAGGGTATCATCCACCTCCACAACAACATGGGGGTAGACATGAAGATGGGTTCGCAAGGCTAGAAGCTATGATGCAGCAGGTTATTGGGTCCAATGCCAAAATCAATGAAAAAGTAGATGCACACGATGCAGCTATTAAAAATATCAAGGTGCAAGTGGGCTAGATTGCTATGACACTGAACAATCGTCCTCAAGGGTCATTACCTACAGACACTCAAATCAACCCAAAAGATCAAGTCCCAAAGCAGCTGATGGCAGTAAATTTGAGAAATGGGAGAGATCTTGATGCTGAATAAGAGAGAACTCGAGGCAATTTGCAGGCTGAGACACTCATTCCAATAGCCATTGAACTGGATGGGTCTATAGGATCGACAAAAGTTACAGTCCAGCTAGCAACGGAAAATAATGATGTGTAGCAGGAAACTGAGAAAGTAGCTGAACAGGTAGAATAGCCTAGGGGTGTGCATTCGAATCGGTTTATCGATAAATCGCATCGATTATTTGTTATCAGTTTATCGATATCGGTTTATCGATTTCGATTTCGATTTTGAAAATTTTCTTATCGAGTTATCAATTTCGATTTCGATTTTGTCCTCTTCGATTATCGGTTTATCGATAAACCGACAAGACATAGTAAAAATACAAATATACCCTTATCTATAATATTACCCTTTCCTAGTTTCCTTCACTTAATTCCCAATTTCCCATTTCCCACCTTAACTGTATATGCTAAGCCAGTAAGCCCTAGTTTCATTTTTCAGTAGCGCCGCTCTTCGCCTCTTCCTCTTCAACCTTCAGTCTTCACTTTCCCCTAATCTCCTCTCCTCTGTTCTGTCGCCACTACACCATTGATTATCATTGTTCGTAGTTCGGACAGACACAGCCGCAACTGTCTTCTACTTTTAGGTACTGATTTCACTTCTTTCTTTTTCTTTTTCTTGTTCCGAATCTATTTTCCGGCAGCAAGACTTCGTATTCTTCTCATGATTTCATTCAAACATTATAGTGACTGTTCTTCAGATATTAGTCATGACTCGTGTTCTTCAGATTCAGACTTCGTGTTCTTCAGATGTTTTCCTGTAGATAGCTAGAAATACAGGAAATCTTAATACTGTATATAGCTAGAAATAAAGGAAATACAGGAAATCTTAATATAGCTAGAAATACAGGAAATCTTAATATAAACTGTATTTTTTTCCTTAAATAAAAATTGATTTAATTTTGTGGCATAGAAAAATATTTGGCTTATATGATGCAAAATATGCTGAACTAAAGTAAGTTTTGATATGTTATACTCCATCGATTTTAATTTATGTGAACCTATTTCCCTTTTAGGAAGTGGACGAATGATTTCTAAAGGAAGTCAGTTGGGATTTGGGAAGTGGATGAAGGATTTTATACTCGTTTAAACATGTAAGTTACATTCTTCATTCACTTCATATGGCTGAAAATGATAAAATTGATCAAGTGGTTGATGAAAGTAGAGGTTCTCAGTCTACTGCTGCAACTACTCAATCGACAGTTACAAAACAAAGGAAAAAACGATCTCGGGCATGGGATTATTTTGAAGAAAAAGTTGATTCTAAAGGAAATAATAAATATGCTATGTAGATATTGTGGGCAAGAATATTTTGATACAAAAGGAAAAAGTACGACACAAATGAATAATCATATTAGTAAATGTCCAAGGAATCCTTATAAAACTGAAAAAGGTCAAAAACTAATAAAGTTGATCTTCCATGGAAATTTGATCAAGAAGAATGTAGGATGGCTTTGTGTCGTATGGTGATAGTTGATGAACTTCCATTAAGTTTTGTTGAGGAAGGATTTAGAAACTTTATGAAAGTGGCACAACCTTGTTTACATATTCCTTCCCGTACTACTGTTACAAGGGATTGTTTTGCTCTTTTTAATTTGGAAAAAAGTAAATTAATGATGTTTCTTAAAGGAACAAGTCAAAGAGTAAGTCTTCCCACTGATACATGGACTTCTATTCAAAAAATTAACTATATGTGCATCATAGCCCATTGTATTGATAGTGAATGGATTATGCATAAAAGAATTATTAACTTTTCTCCAATTACTAGTCATAAAGGTGAAGATATGGCAAGGTGTATTATTGATTACTTGCGTGAGTGGAGTTTGCAAAAGATTTTTACTGTCACAATTGACAATGCTAGTTCAAATGATGTGACAATGGATAAGTTGTCTAACAAATTAGATGATTGGGGAACCAATTCCATGAATGGTCAACACTTTCACATGAGATGCATGGCTCATATTGTAAATCTTATTGTGAAAGATGGTTTAAAAGCATCAAGTATTTCTATTGCTCGTGTAAGATGTGCAGTCAGATACATTAGATAGTCTCCTGCTAGGTTGAGGAAGTTTCAGGAATGTTGTGAAAGTGAAAATATTGTCAATAAGTCTTTATGCTTAGATGTTCCTACAAGGTGGAATTCCACCTATTTGATGTTGAGAAGGGCTATTGAATATGAGCGCGTAATTAAAGAATATTCTGATCGTAATATCGGCTTGTCAAGTTATCTTATGTTTGATGCTATTTCAGATGGAAAGCCTGTAGGTTTGCTTCCAAGAACTGATTGGGATGATGTAAAGAGAATTGCACAATTTCTTGAAATATTTTATAATCTCACTTTGAAGGTGTCTGGATCACTTTATGTAACATCAAATGCCCATTTTCTTGCAATTGGTCAAGTAGCTGTTTACTTAAATCGATTAATAACAACTGAAGATAAACTTTTGAGTGAGATGGAATTAAGTATGTGGAAAAAATTTGAGAAGTATTGGGGTGAACCAACAAAAAAGAACAAAATGATTTTCATTGCTTGTGTTTTGGATCCACGTTACAAGTTTACTACTGTTGGTTTTGTACTTAAGAAGATGTTTGGAGATGAAAGGATAATTATTGAAAAAGAGGTTCATACTTATATGGGTTCATTATATAATGAGTATGTCTCTAAGTCGGTTTCAAAAGATACTGGTAGTACAGTTTCTACCTCTTTGCCAAGCTATTCATTGAGCACAATGGAAACTTCAACTCCTGGTTTAGGTGAACTTTTAGATGAAATAAGGAAACATAAAGCTGAAACTGAGGGTGTAGATTCTAAAACAGAATTGAAAAGTATATTGCTTAAGATATTTAAATAATATATTAATTGCTTGACTTGTTAATATATATTTTTATTAGATTTTACTAATCTTGGAAAAGAAGCTTCCACCGACGATGTTTGCGTGAGTTTGTTAGCCGCTATGTAAGTTCTCCATTTTTCTTCTGAATTATACTAATTCTGCTGTTGTTTGCTTGAGAAATTTGAGGCTGATGTTGCTCGAAAACTGCTGTTCTGCTCGAAAACTTGATTCCGGGTTCATTTTCTGCTGTTTGATTCCAGTTTCACTGCTGTTTGCTATAAAATGGGCTGATCAGGTTAATTTTCACTGCTGTTTGCTATAAAATGGGCTGATCAAGTTAATTTTCACTGCTATTTTCTATAAAATGGGATGTTTGCTTATCAGGTTAATTTTCGGCTTTACACTCGGTAGTGAAATGGCAGTATAAATGTTGTTCAATTTTATATAAATGTTGTTCAATTTTATATTTTAAATAGGCAAAAACCGAACAACTTGACTGAATAAGGGACTGCATTATGTGTTCTTCATGCAATCTCTTCTTTTCCTTGATTATAATGCATGTTTCTGATAATCAAAAGACTAACTAAAATGTCGAACATGTTTGACATCGTCCAAGAAATTTGCTAAAATAAAATTGACTAGGCTATTAATTTTATGCGCTACACTCTGCGTTGCACAATTGGAATGCTTGTTAAATAGAGTCACTTTTCAATTTGGTTATTACAATGACTATTGTTGAATTTGGTTTTGCAGATGGACTCAATGGCTCTTCTTCAGCTGCTTCCATTTCTAATTTTGTCTTAATTTGAATTGGTTTCAGACTCGGTTTTCTCCATCTTATGGACTCCATTAATGTAGAGAACTTGTTCTCAAAATGTAGTAGCTATCTTTTAATTTTGTCTTACGTTGGATACTTCTGTCCCATATGAATATAGCTAGTATTACTGATGATACTTCTGCTACTCGTTAACTCCTCCACTGAAGGCGAGGTTCAGCTATTGTTGTAGAGTGTTATTAAATCTTGATCACTTGATGTACATAATGTTCTGATCCCCGATGTTCTCTTTTACAATTTTTCTCTTATTGTTGGTCTTATTGTGCACTTGAAAGTAGTGTTCATTTGTGGAGCATCGTAATTACAAAATCATGTACAGGCGGTATGCGTCACTCTTTTTCCTTGTCGGAGTTGATAATGAAGAAGTAAGTTAAATACTTTGTCTTCCCGCAATTTCTTTTTTATTGTATATTAAAAGTTAAGTGCTGTAAGTTTCCTCCATTTTTGCTATCAAGTACTTTCTAGTTTGGCTCGTGCTTATTCTCTCCGTAGAAGAAAATTTCACTTATGCTTCATTCCTAGGAATCAACTTTTGCTAATACTGGAAATATTCTTGTTTCAAACTCCCCTCCCCCCTCCCCCAGTAACCAAATAATCACGAGTAAGGCATTTCCCTCTTTCTTTGAGTTAGTTCTTGCATCACGTTTTTGTCAGGTTTTGCTACAATTATGACCCAACCCCAACCCCTCTAATACTGTGATAAGTTATTGAAGGTCTTGTTCAAAAATATTTTCGTTGAATTTCGTAATTTTTCTTATTGATGTTATCGATAACCGAATCGATAAGCCCCCAAAATCGATAAATCGAAATCGAAAAATTGAAACCTTATTGAAACGATAACGATAAGCGTATGTATAAATCGATAATCGATAAGTAACTATCGATAAGGGTCAAAATTGAATCGATAAATCGAATGCACACCCCTAGAATAGCCGGTTGTGGAACAAATATCCCAAGTGATTGGGAAGAAGAGGCCTCCAGCCCCATTCCCTCAAAGATTAGCCAAGCACCAGAAAGAGGAACAATACAAGAAGTTCTTTGAAATGCTCAAGCAAATCCAGGTAAATATTCCCTTAATTGAAGCTTTGAAAGAGATTCCTAGGTATGCTAGAATGATGAAAGACTTGATGTCGCGAAAGTTTGATTTTTAGGACTTGGCCACAGTTACTCTTACTCAGACGTGTAGTGCAGTGGTATCCAGACTCATAGCTGAAAAGTTATCTGATCCAGGTAGTTTTACTATTCCTTGCACTATAGGGAACTTTGCCTTTACTAAGGCATTGTGTGATTTGGGGGCTAGTATCAATCTTATGCCCTTAGTGGTCTATAAGAGGCTGGGCATTGGGAGAGCCAGGCCAACTTCAATGTTACTACAGCTAGCTGAGAGGACTGTAAAACGGCCATTCGAGATATTAGATGATGTGCTGATTCAGGTGGGGAAGTTTGTGTTTCCCGCCGACTTTGTGATTCTAGACTTCAAGGTGGATGAAGAGATTCATATAATCTTAGGAAGACCATTCTTAGCCACGGGGAGAGCATGGATTGATTGTAAGACTGAGGAGCTTAAGATGAGACTAAACAATGAAGAGATCATATTCAATGTACAGAAATCTATGAGGCGCCCGAGTGAGTTCGCAAATTGCTCATTTATTGATGTAGTAGATGTGATAGTAGAGAGAGACGATGTAGCATTGACAGCAGCGGATCTACTAACATCATGCCTAATAAACTTAGAGGAAGTAAATGGTGAAAGTATGGCGGAATGGGTGTTAGCAATGGAAGGTAAGGAGTTTTGGGATAGAAATTTGGAGTTTGAACCTCTACACCTAGAAAATAGAGAGACCCCTCCAGCAAAACCATCCATTGAAGAACCACCCAAGTTGGAACTCAAACCATTACCAGCCCATCTCAGGTATGAATTTTTGGGCTTTAACTCCACTTTACCTGTTATTATCTCATCTGGTTTGCTAGATATGCAGGCTCAACATCTTATACAAGTACTCAACGAATGCAAAACTGCCATCGGTTGGACCATGGCAGACGTAAAGGGGATCAGCCCCGCCTATTGCATGAAATATTTCTATTCATAATCCTAAGAATATTAATTATTGTTGATGTTTATTTTCTACTTGACTTTGACACTGATCTCTTTGGGTGATTCCTCTCCATGAGACCGCGCTTGGTTTCACCTCTCCCTCGGCTCGCCCGTTTGCATTCACTAAACTCTCCCCAATTTTGACCCATAAATTGACATTCTATCTTTTTTTTTTTCTAGTGGTCATGGTCCTCCTCCCTTGGAGTAATTGTGTGGTTGGCGGCGATTCTGAATTGAGTGCGTTAGACATTAGTTTTACCACGTCAATATTGACAAGTTCAAACGCTGCGTACTGAACTGAGCTAGCAGACATTGACAAATATAGCCTTCCACTATCTTGAAAGAACGGTAGGAAGTTATAGGGGCATAATGGGGAAATTAAAAGATACCAAAGTGATGATGTGTTCAAAAAGACCAGCTTCAGAATATGACATCGTCAAAGTTGCGACGTGTCAAATTTGTAAGGGCGATACCCTTGTAAAGAATTCTGAGATATTTTTGGGCAATTGATGTAGTCGTGGCGTTGGCGTAGGAGTTTAATGCTATTGGTGAATGTAGTCTTGAGGTTGATGCTCACTCATTGTCTTGTGTGGCTATTAGCAAAAAACAGAGAGAGTAACAAACTAAAATTTGAGATAGTGACAGTCTGACACTCTGACCAGGGTAGTGGGGTATTCTGTTCTCTAAGCTAACAAATAAAGGGAAACAAAAATAATTAAAATTGAGAAACAACAGGCCTGAGACTTAAGTATTGAGTGGAGCATCTACTATGTTATTCTTTTGTTTTTTTGTTATATGCATACTTTATTCAATTCATTCCAAACAAAAGTTATACAAGATTTCATAACCTCATTTGTAACTTGTCCAGTAGTTAATCACGTGATAGATTTTCCTAGATATACTAAAAATTATTGCATTACTACTTAGTTTCAATTAAAGGAAAAAATTCAACTAAATCGGTCGTGTACGTGAGGAGGCTGCAACTAAATCAGTTTTTAATAAATATGTTAGATTGAAAGGCCGCAATATAGTCTCTTTAATTGGTCCTTTAAATTTTTCTAGACATAAAATGCAAATATCCGACACGTTTACTGCCAAAAAGAGAGTACTAAATTTGACATAAAGAAAGTTAAATGATCTAAGAGGCTAAGCGCTAAAATCTATCTATATCTATATATAATTAAAAGCCAAGAATAAAAGCATCTCACGAAGCCAAGTGACATCATCATAATAGGCCACTTGGCACTTTAGGACAATCCTCCAAAAAAATAGGAGCTAGAAGATTATTTAAAATAAATAAATCAGTTTTTTTTAATTAAATATTTCTTGATTTAAAAAAGATAACTGATTTCAAAGCTTACGTTTATTAGTATCTATCTATAATTAAAAGTTGGGGATAAAAGCATCTCATGAAGCCAAGTGGCTTTATCCCCATAATACATATGGCATAGTACACGATTGAAATTCACTATCAAAATCCTCAATGTAAAAAACTGTACACCTTCCTTAGAAAATTCAGATTTGTCATTGTTTAAAATTATTAAATAAAAAATCGTGGGTATAAAAACGGTTTCAAACTACCCACGTTTCTTTCTAGGAAAACCAACCGTTTATACTAATCTTTATGTATGTTATTTTTTCATTTTTAACCTTTTAATTAACTTAACATTCTCGGCAGCAGTTTATATCTGATTAATATTTTTTTTTAAAAAAAATTAATTAACTGAACGTGGGGTACAATTGAACACCACTATTTTAGGTTTAAACTTTTACGTACAACTTACCCTAAATTTTCTCTCCAAAATCACAATATGCTCAACTGTTCCTCCCACGATTCAGTATACTGGGTTCCAACTGTAAAAATCTTGAAATATATATTTCCTCCCACAACTTAACCTACTGCAATTCTACTTTTCCTTTTCAACGATAGATTACAAGTACAGTTACTTCTTATGCAAAAGATGACTAATCACAGTGATTTCATCAAGGATATAACAATTTCAAAGATGCAATGAAAGTTGAAAGTTCGGGTTATCCGTATGTGGAAAATTTCGGACCGTTTTAATCCTGGAAATATATTCTCGATTGAATTGGTTCTACAAGATGAAAAGGTAATTTAAATAGGTTATTCGCTGGGTAATTCCTATTTTTTTTCTTTTGCGAAATTTGATTGTGAATATATATAGAATTTATTTGCTCTGTAACATTGTTATATGAATATATAAAGATTTTAGTTGCTCTGTGACATTGTTATTTGCTCTGTGACATTGCGAAATTTCAGTATCAATTTTATACATTGATTTAGTTTGCTTGCATGTGAAAAACAAGTTAATTGCCAATGTTCACCACCTGCACATATGTAAAAACATGTTTACATAGAAGGTTCACTGTATATATATACACAGTAGGTGGAGTTTACTTTATGTAGTCAAACGAAAGAAATATGTTTCACGTAGTTTTCCTAACGCATGTTTTCATAACATACATAGAAAATGCAAAATCTAACAACTACATAATTAAGTTGCAGAGTATATAAATATGCAGAATGTTAACTTCTTTGGACTACAAACAATGCAGAATATATAGTTTGTACACTTGCAACTGTTAACCAAGTTTCTTGCCAATCTGGACCACCTTTACATCTTTATAGACTTTTTACCAATTACAACAGCAATGTATATATACACACAGTAGTATATATGTTAGTAATTCAAATAATCCATCATGGAGTTCAAGTTGATGTAACAAATATCCATAATGTTCTTTTCCTCAGCATATTTGCATCTAACCTGGTAATTCAATAATTTGGAAAACTGTAATTTTCTCTAAATAATATGTTATTTATTGTTATATGTAGGGCGATCGTATACATGCTTCAATTGGCAAGTCTGTTTTGCATGTTTTCAACACAAAAATTAATGAGCTTGGATTATATCTTATGGCGAACTTTATTGTTTGCCAAAACAAAAAGAGGTTCAACACGACAAAACATAGACTGATGCTGACGTTTACTCAACGGACAACAGTGACGGAAACAAGTGATGCACTTTTCCCAATGAATATCTTTGATCTCCGACCATATCATCAATTGATAAATAAAGTTGATGTTAACGAGAGTGAATTATTTGGTAATAATTATTTTTTTACCTTAATTTCATTTAACATATTTGTTTTTAATTGTTTTTTTTCCTGTTAAATGCTAATAGTTTGATTCTACCTAATTTAACATCTTTTTATTTTGATCTTTATTATTAATAGATTGATGGTACTTATTAACTTATTTTTTTTCTTTAGATGTTATCGGAGAAATTGTTAATTTTAGCGAGGTACACATGCAACAACAAGGTGAAATGTCTAGGAAGTTTATGGATATCGAACTAGAAGATGATGAGTAAGAATAAACAGACAACCATGTATTAATGATATATTTTTAAAATACATTTTATAAATTTTTATCCCTTATTTCTATTTGAGAGGAGGAACAAGTTATCTGCTATATTATGGGACGAATTTGTTGATCAAGTTATACCTCACCTTTTAAGTTCTAACAACCAGCCTGTTATTGTTGTTATGCAACTCATAAAAGTCCATAAATTTCAAGATAACATGCAACTACTCAATTTTACATTATTTTGTTAAAGTTATTCATCACATGTTAGAAATTATTTATTTCTTTCAGATTCATATTCTGTGTGCAACACTTGGAATATATCAAAGTTGTGAATTAATCATACTTTTTCTCAATGTGACGAGTTAAAACAAGGTTAATTATATTTTAATTATGTATCTTCCATCATATCTATATTGTGATGTGTATTTCTAACTTTAATCCTCATGTATAAATATTGATTACTTTCTGTTCGGGATATTTCCTCTAAGAAGCTCGACTCAAACCATCTCTAATAAAGTTACTCTATTTCGGATGAGTTAGAAAAGGGCATTTATGAAGTAAAAAAATGCTCAATTAGTGGAGTCCATGCAAGTGAATTAACTCTTTTTATCTTCTTTCTTTGATTTTTCAGAACACCTTCTTTTCTATTTGTTTTATTTGAAAATTTTCAGCCATTGCTTCTTCTATTTTACTACAGTAAAATGTCATTAGACATTTAGAATATAATGAGTTTTTATTTTACATATAATCCATTTGCATAAATATGTTGAGTTTAAAAAAAAATAGTTTTTATAATATTGGATAAAACACATGCCAGTTTTATTTTTCCAGTGTAATCGTTGCAAAATTATGTTAGTTTTTTTGTTTGCATTAATGCATAGAAAGTAAATATACTAACCACTCTTATCATATTGAAAATATACTTCAAATAGAATCAACTTGCAGTTTATGTTAACCTTCATGGAGCTGACTACTTGTCCTTTGCAATACTAATCTTCTAATAGCCTATATCCAAAGGGAATTGCCAAATAAATGTTGGATTGTTTCAGTTTCATTATAGCCTATATCCAAAGGGAACTTCCAAATAAATGTTGGATTGTTTAAATTTCTTTATCATCACATATATCTGCATTTGGCGTAATCTTTATTTTCTGAACAATCTCTTTTTTTTTTGCTAGCCAAGCAATGAATCTCTGCTTTGGCTGTGCACACTTCCTCCAACCTAAAATTTAATTCTCCACCTTATGAGTTTATGAGAATTTTCCGAAGGAAACACAAACAGATAGTATAGGTTGCTCTGTCCCTGCCTCGCATTTTGTGAAATCTTCCCCTTCCGACACATGCCATATCTGTTTATTCACTGGAATCGTTGGCCCTCATGTTAGTTTATTTATTCATATTAATGGACAGAAGGAAAATATAGTGTGCATTCTTATACTATATTGACAATTTAATTCAAACTTCAAATGTTAATAATAGTACTATTTGGAATCACTATAATACATATTCCCATCCTTTATGCCATTTTCTTAATGTGATTGAACGTGGATCCATTATCTTATCTTACTTCATATGATAATAAATTGCATTTTACTACTATGTTGCGATGAATTCTGAGTACAATTTAAAGCTATCACCTACAAGATATATTTATAATAAGCAGCAACTATTTCTCTTTAAACTCTTCTTTTCTTATAATTTATCCGCGCATCGCGCGGGCACTATACTAGTATTATTAAAAGCCAAGGATATTGGCCTCTCATTAAGCCACTTGGATTCATAAAAACTATCCACATGTCATATTTAGACAAAAATCCTAATTTGTAGGAAACTAAAAAGAACCATTCCTATCTGTTAGGATTGTAGTTCAAAATTCCATATCTATTAGGATTGTAGTTCAAAATTCTATATCTATTAGGATTACACTGTATTTCAAAATTCTCCATTATTAGGAATATGTAAAAACCGTTCAAAATTCCCTTCCTGTTTCTGAATTTTTTATTTTTTTAATTATTAAATGGTTTTATATTTGAAAACCCTTTACTCCACAATATTGGGTAAAAACTTTTTACCTTCAACTTACCCTAAATTCTCTCTGCAAACTTAACTGTCTAACCCACGATTGATTGTACTGGGTAGAAACTACTCAAAACTGCAAATATATATTTCTTCCAAAACTATATGTTCTTTAAAATCTTCCTACGTCTATCAAGATTTCAAGAAAACTTACGGCTTATGCAAAAGATGGCTACTCACATTGATTTCATCAACGCTATAATAATTTTGAAGATGTAACGAGTCCATATCATTATAATTCAAGCACTACATTCGCGATTGAGTTGGTTTTACAAGATGAAAAGGTATTCCAAATAAGTTATTTCCTTGCTAATTCACGTTTCTCTCCGTTTATGCTACGCTGTTGATTTTCGCCAGCGTTTGCAGGTTTTTTTTGTCGCTAGCATTAAATCCTTAAGGAATTTAGTTTTTCCTTCTTTGTATTAACCTCCATCAATTGTACTATAATTTGTCAATTCTTACTTGATGACTATTTCCTAACAGTCATTTATACAACCACTTTAAATTTGTTTAATTCTACTATATTAAAAAATATTAATATTCTATTAGTCTCAATTCAATTTTGTCTTAGCGGCATTTGCTAAATCCTTTATTTGTGTTTCCAGATATGTCATTGCTGCAGAATTATTTATTTGCACGTTCTTGACAAATGCTTCCAGCGTACTAACTTTTGTAACCAAACAGTTTATGTAACCAGTTTAAATTGTTCAATTGTACTATTGAAAAGTAGTACTAATATAAATTCAACAATTCAAAATATATACTTTATAAGTTAGATTACTATACAAATTTTTAATCTTTATTACTTAATGTCAATTTTTTTGTAGTGCGATCGGATATATGCTTCTATTCGAAAGTTTGTTTTGTCTCTTTTCAAAATAAAAATTAATGAACTTGGTTTATATCTTATGGCGAACTTTATCGTTTGTCAAAATATGGAGAAGTTCAACACAACGAAACATAGGTTAAGGCTAACATTTACTCAACAAACAACTATGACTGAAACAACTGATCTATTTTTTCTTATGAATATCTTTGATTTACGATCATATGATCAATTGATAAATAAGATTGATGTAAACGAGAATGAATTATTCGATAATTATAACTTTTATCTTAAAATTCAAATTATGAACTTTTCTACAGTTTCTTTTAACATCTTCTTTTTTTTAGATGTGATCGGAGAAATTGTCAGTTTTAGTGAGGTAAAAATGCTCAAACAAGACGGAATTTCTACGAAGTTTATGCATATCAAACTAGAAGATGACGAGTAAGAATAATAGTCATCTATTGATTTGTAAATGGATTTGATTAGCACATTTTCTTACAATTATATATCTATTCCTATTTGGCAGGAAGAAGATTCTTTCTGCTACATTCTGTGGTGAATTTGTTGATGAAATTGTACCTCGCCTGCTAAGTTCTAACAACTAGCCTATTATTGTTGTTATGCAACTCACAAAAGCCCATAAATTTCAAGGTAAAATGCAATTATTCAATTTGATATTAATTTGTGAAAGATATTGATTGCATCTTAAATGTATGTTGTTTTGCAGATTCTTATTATGTGCGAAATACTTTGAATGCATCAAAGCTTTGGATTAATTCAAAATTTTTCTCAAGCTGACGAGACACGGTTCAATAGATTTTTTTTTCATTGCATATATATCCGGGAATATATTTTTCAAAAATACATCTAACTATTTTACTCATTTATAAATATAGCTAGCTTTCTATTGGGAATAATTACACCGAGAGGCTAACTCAAACCATTTCTCAACAAAGTTACTCTGTCTCGGATGAGTTACAGAAGGGCATTGTACAATTTAAAATAATTGGCCAATTAATGAAGTCCATGCAAGTGAGTAAACTATTTTATGTATTGTTAATTCAATCGGTCTTTAATGTTAATAGTTGTTCTATGCATATCTTTTACAATGTATCATGTAATCGTTGTGTGATAAAATTAAATAAAGAAGCATAAACATTTAAGTGTTATGTTAATTTTGTTGCTTTGATATTCTTAAAGAACATCTTTTACAAGTAATAATACTGTCCAAACAAGAAAGTTCTCCTTTTTAAATAATTTTACAGCTTATTGGTATTTCACATGTTTTAAGTAAGAGTTGTTGTTTATTTTTTAACTTTTTGCTTTTCACATATTCTACAAAGGTGCCTGAAGTTCTATATTGAGGTCTCAAAAGATATGGAAATGGTTGTTTTGTTTTTTCTGATAAGATTAATCACAGAAGCAGCTCTTGGCTCCTCTTAATCAGGTGCCTTTTACCCAAAATCTGTTTGCTCCTTGCTGTCATGATTTAACATATACTGAGATTTGTCCTTAGATATTAAAAGAACGACTTACATATGGCCAGCTATTAACATATGGCCATATATTGAATCAGTTCCTTTCATTCAATGAAGTATATCCTTGAGTCCCCTTGCAATATTGAAATATTATATCATGTGGAAGTTATGTATAAGATCTATAATTTGAATAACCCAATCTTTATAAATAGTTCTCTCTACGAAATAGTTCATATCCTACCAATAGCTCATAAGAAAAAACAACAACAATAACTACCCAGTATGTTCCCACAAAGTGGAGTCTGGGGAGGGTAATACGTACACAGGCCTTACCCCTACCCGAAAGGGTAGAGAGGCTGTTTCCGGCCGACCAGAGAGAGAAAATCAACAAACAAAACAAAACAAAACAATGTTAGTAAATCCGGGATAAATCAAATAAATAATTATCTAAACATAAAACCAAAAGTAGAATGACATGCGATAATACCAATCGGTTACTACCATAAGAGGCACAATACAATACATTAATTAACTATAGAGATCGCTACCAAACCCCACTCAGCCCCTACCGGCCCATCCCTATCCCGCGCAATACCTACAACCTTGATACTAGACCTCCAGACATTCCTATCAAGAGTCATGTCCTCGGAAATCCGCATAATAGCCATGTCCCGCCTAATCACCTCCTCCCAATACCTCTTAGGCCTCCCTCTGCCACGACTCGCGCCAACTACCGATAGTCGCTCGCAACTCCTCACCGGTGCATCGGGGCTTCTCCTCCGCACATGCCCAAATGACTTGAGTCTCACTTCTTGCAGCTTCTCATCCATTGGGCCTACCCCTACCTTCTCCCGAATAACTTCATTCTTAATCTTATCTAATCTGGTGAGCCCGCACATCCACCTGAGCATCCTCATCTCCGCAACTCTCATTCTCTCGACATGAGAGTTCTTCACAGGCCAGCACTCCACCCCATACAACATGGCAGGTCTAACCACCGCTCTATAAAACTTCCCCTTGAGTTTCTGTGGAACTTTCTTGTAATTACTAATAGGGATAGGTAGGTGATTTAGGATCTTAAAAATCACAATGTCAACTGCTGATGAACAGTTGAAAATAAAAGTGGGTGATTAGTGAGATGATGAAGAATACAAAAATAGGGTAGGGTTGTTGAGTCATGAGTGTTGAATTAGGACAAAAGAAATAGGGAGAGGACGAAGTAGAATTACAATAAAATACACGCGATAACAAAAATAATTCATGATATTAAGTTTTATCAGACCTAGCTTATATCGTATAAATTTTGAAAACACTTATAAATTTAAAAGTTGTTACATTTTAGAAAAGATTGAGTTACATTTTAGAAAAGACTCAAGAAAGAAGACGAAGTTAGTTTTTGTATAATTATGTATAATATTTGAAAATAATTTATATTTATTCAATGATTTATAGTCTCAAAATATATGTACCTTATTTTACACTGTAAATTCAAAAATATTATTTTTCTTTTCTTAAATCTCGTGCATAATCAAACAAGTTCTCATTAATTAAAATTAGTACTATTAGATAATGTAGTACTAGCTCTTTTATATATCAATTATATTAAAAATATATTTTTACTTTTATTTATCCATTTTAAAGAAAAAAAATTACTCTAATTTTACCCTTATTGTTAACAACGTTTCCTACTTTTTTTTTTGAAAGGGATGCTAAATTAAAGGTATATATAATACAATTAAAAATAACGAATAAGCATATTATAGCGATTGACTTCATAACAAAGGAATATATCACCGCTCATTATGCACCAACCAATCTAATCTGTGTCCTTCCATTAACACAGCGACACCATTTCTCCTGCTGTATTATTGAGCAGTTGGACTGTTGGTAGTGATCATGAGAGAATATTACTGAAGTACGTCTACGCGTGTTACGTGTGTCTCTCTTATATGGCTTGTTGATTTTGAGTCCACATGTTTGACAAAATGCAGTACTGGTTACCACGAAGGCCCATATGCACATAACACTTGGCTT